>JAWQFJ010006880.1:32500-72500 GCA_034096865.1 Theodoxus fluviatilis | reverse complement strand
GGGGTGCAGGCGGATGAGAGAAAGTCATTTGGCAGTGATTATTCAAAGGGAAAACAACGAGGGCTGGTTCTGCCTGAGGAAGTGAGCCAGTGAAGTGCAGAGAAATCGAGAGATGAATGAATCAGAAATATCACCTCATCGGAACAATTGATGCAAATGCTGCATTCAAAAGAAGGAAAGAGCGCAGCTGGAATTTTGCGCCAAGGGACGAATGATGCATTTTCAAACTAATGGAAATGGATGTTCTGCTGGAAAGCTAACGTTGGGCTGGAAAGTGGAGAGAGATGCTGTGTGCCTGCGTATAGACAAACGCGTCCTAGAAAATAGACCACGTAAGCAAGTATATTTTTGGAAGAGAATTCTAGACCGAATGGAAACGTACTGTCTCTCCAAAGAGCATTTCTCCCCCCCCCCCCCCCCAGGACCTCAGTCCAACGCCCCCCCCCCCCCCCTTGTTTCCCTGCTATGGTATTTGTGGTGTGGTCGAGGCGCAGGTCCATAAAAGGCAATGAGGAACAGTCTGTGACTAAGAACATAGGAATGTTAGTAATTTGGGAGGCAAAATAAAAGAGAGAGAAGAGAGAGGCAGGATTAGACGGAATCAGACGGAGGCGGGCGGGCAGACAGAGCGGATCAGACCTGGAGAGAGAATGTAGTCAGAGAGAGGTAGAGAGGTATAGAATGTTGGGCAGTGTAACATCTTGTGTCTTTCTGCTATGAATAAAGGAATAAGAACTTAAGAAGAGATATGAAGTTTTCTGTCCAACCAAAATAGAACATCAAGCCCTCCGGAATCAAGCAGACCAGCAGACAAGACTGAAGTGGTATATCTCACCCTTCCCGAAAAACATCCAGCTCTACAACAGAACGCCCATCGACGCAGAGAAAGAACCCAAAGGGAGGAGAAACAAGAGAGGAGAAACATCGAGCTCTGTAACATGGACTGTCAGGAGTGTTTGCATTCACAGACATCTATAAAACAGCTGTAATAATACCGCTCTAAGTTTTTCTGCTGTCTTATGAAGCGCCATCGATTCTCCAGAGTCTAGAGTTGACGAAGTACTCAACTTAGTCTCTACCGTTTTTGCTCAATTGACGTTAAAAAACAATTACAATGGGAATACACTCCTGCTGGTCATTTGTCTTTGAAGCCCCCAAAGTTATGTCCCCTTACCCAAGATTGTGACCACGTTCAAATGGCATTGATAGAGGTCAGACTAACTATGAAAAAAACATTTTCAAAGACACTGTCTCGAATTATCTTAATCATTGCAGTCTTTGTTGCAAGTAACTCGTAACTCGAACATTTCATTTGGGGGTAACCTGTCGGGAGGATTTCTTATGAAACAAACGTATGACCACCGCCATACAACGCTGTGACATATTCTAGACGATGGACATCTGAAAATGAATATGATTGGTTAGGTGGAAGCATAAGACAGACGGAATAAAATTCCAGTCAACCACCTCGACACCAGGTGTCCTGCACCTGCACCCCACGTGACTCTCTCGACAGTGAAGGCAAAAGGTAAAGCTAAACCGATCTATCATTCACATCCGGGTCTCAAGTCGCCCTACACTTTACCATCTCAACACTTTCTAAACAGTGGATGAAAACAACCAGTTACTTATATAGACTATCTCGAGGGGAATGACTACGTCACACATCCTCGTCAAATCTCGACTTTAGCCACAAGCACAAGCGATAGCGATTACACTCGGACACTAAAGTTGACGGAAACTATTCTCTCCCATAATTTCCGCCAATATTGCCCTCAGCAACAACATCTTAGGAAAAATTATAACTCATTTTGGCCCCTCCCTATGAAAGACTGCAATGATATTATTGAACCATTCAACGACATACGTGGCTGAAATAAGTAGTTTGGTACAGACCGCCCCAGGTCTAAAGTAGATCTCATCAAGGACTTTAAAAAGGAAAAGTCATTGAGGTATTTTGAGTCGATACCAGTCGACACTTTTTGCAGCCAAATGTCGTAGTAGGGCCTGAGAAGACCTCCACAGACTTTTTTCTTTCGTCGATGCCGATGAAATCAATGGATGGGAAACCCAGCGAGAACAAAAAAGGGTACATTTCCAAATGTCAAAGCTGACGCAAATCACGAGTTCAGTACCATCCATCACGACCAACCAGCTGCACGGTGCTAAAATTACGACCTTTGATCAGCTTACAAATCGATAGTTTTGTCCCGCGCTGAAACTCCTTTGGCATTTGATGGAAAGGGAATAGCGCAAAACCTATTTCGCGTGCGAGCAGATGAATATGGGAGCCATCCTTTTTGCCGTTTAAATGATATGAAGAGTGAAATACAGGCTTGTGTAGAGTGTAGGTTACAACTGAATGAAAAGGACTTCTGTAACATAATTGTTTTATTAATAATTTCTTTAAACGTTGAACTATAGTGAGTGCATTTCTTCTTCTTCTTCTTCTTCTTCTTCTTCTTCTTCTTCTTCTTCTTCTTCTTCTTCTTCTTCTTCTTCTTCTTCTTCTTCTTCTTCTTCTTCTTCTTCTCCTTCTCCTCCTCCTCCTCCTCCTCCTCCTCCTCCTCCTCCTCCTCCTCCTCCTCCTCCTCCTCCTCCTCCTCCTCCTCCTCCTTCCTCCTTCTCTCCTTCTCTCTCCTTCGTCTTCTCTCTCTCCTCCTCCTCCTCCTTCTTTCTTCTTCTTCTTCTTCTTCTTCTTCCTTCTTCTTCTTCGTCTTCTTCTTCTTCTTCTTCTTCTCCTCCTCCTCCTCCTCCTCGTCCTCCTCCTCCTCCTCCTCCTCCTCTTCTCCTTCTTCTTCTTCTTCTTCTTCTTAATCTTCTTCTTCTTCTTCTTTCTTCTTCTTCTTCTTCCTTCTTCTCTTCTTCTTCTCTTCTTCTCTTCTGCCTCTCTTCTCTTCTTCTCCCCCTCCTCTTCTCCTCCTCCTCCTTCTCCTCCTTCTCCCCCTTCTCTCCTCCTCCTCCTCCTGCCTCCTCTTCCTCCCCTCTTCCTCCTCCTCTCTCCTCCTCCTCTCTCCTCCTCCTTCCCTCTTCCTCCTCCTCCTCCTCCTCCTCCTCCTCCTCCTCCTCCTCCTTCCTCCTCCTCCTCCTCCTCCTCCTCCTCCTCCCTCCTCCCTCTCCTCCTCCTCCTCCTCCTCCTCCTCCTCCTCCTCCTCCTCCTCCTCCTCCTCCTTCCTCCTCCTCCTCCTCCTCCTCCTCTCTCTCCTCCTCCTCCTCCTCCTCCTCCTCCTCCTCCTCCTCCTCCCTCCTCCTCCCTCCTCCTCCTCCTCCTCCTCCTCCTCCTCCTCCTCCTCCTCCTCCTCCTCCTCCTCCTCTCCCGCCGCCGCCCCTCCTCCTCCTCCTTCCTCCTCCTCCTCCTCCTCCTCCTCCTCCCTCCTTCTCCTCCTACCTCCTCCTCCTCCTCCTCCTCCTTTTCCTCCTCCATTTTCCTCCACCTCCTCCTTGCTCGTTTCTCCCTTTTTCTTTCCTCTCTTTTCTCCTTTCTTTCTTCCCGCCTTTTCTTTCTTTCCTCCTTCCATCCTTCTTCCCTCCTTCCTTCATTTTCTCCCTCCTTTTCTTTCTTTCATCCATACCTTTCTTCCTTTGCTACCTCCCTTCCTCCCTTTCCTCTTTCCTCCTTTTCCTCCTTTATCCCTCCTCCCGTTCCTCCCTCCTCCTCCTCCTCCTCCACCACCTCCTCCTCCTCCTCCTCCTCCTCCTCCTCCTCCTCCTCCTCGCCTCCTCCCCTCCTCCTCCTCCTCCTCCTCCTCCTCCCCCCCTCCCCTCCTCCTCCTCCTTCTCCTCCTCCTCCTCCTCCTCCTCCTCTCCTCCTCCTCCTCCTCCTCCTCTCCTCCTCCTCCTCCTCCTCCTCCCTCCTCCTCCTCCTCCTTCTCCTCCTCTTCTTCTTTCTTCTTCGTCTTCTTTCAACCTCGTCTTCTTTTTTCTCGTCTTCTTCCTACTTCGTTTTCATATTAATTTTGCCGTGACCAATAACTAAAATGCATTGACAATTTTCAAAATGCAATTTGGAACTGTCAGACTAGACAGTGTGGTTCCATGTCGGTAACCTAGACCACGAGGAATTTTTCTCCATGCACTTTCATTCATGGCTCTAAGCTGTGGAAGTGGCGGAACTAAACGAATTATTACAAGAAAGGCACAGGTTGCGGATTGTAAACACACTCATTTGCGAATGCATCAATAAGTTATGGTTTGGGTCAGCTGGAAGAGGCCGACCCTGGGGCGCGCTGAAGGAGTGCTTCTCTATTCTTTCCGGTTCAGCTCGGTAGAGAGCTAACTCCATTCTTGTTCGTGGTCTCTCTAGAGACACCTCTGTTTCCTGCTTTTCACTGGCCACCGTCTCTTCGCCTCCGACGCTGAACAAGCCAGCAGCAACGCAGAGAGACAGTTGTCGAATTAGATACATGGTGTGCAGCTTTTTTTGACGAGATTGGCTCTGACAAGGCAAAGATCAATTTTGTAATCTGGAGATCAGGCATCCTCCCAAGGAAAGATGGAATTGGAGAAAATTATCTCACGGGCTCCAATGTGCACTCCGGGATGAAAGTACCCAAAGGAAACGCCATGATCTGATGGCCAAGCCACAATTCCACTGCGGTGACTACTGAGCAACATCTGACGACAAACTATATTGTGACGAGAAATAATTTTCCTGACAATAAAACAGCCTTTTGACGTTCAGTTCGCAGTAAAAGCCTCTTTAACGATGGATCAACATTGACAGTGAGACCAGTCGATATGGCTCGATTGCTTTGTATTCAACGTCCATTACTATGAAGTTTCTGGAGCATTTCCATATCAGATGAATCACTTAGACGTTGCTTCACTTTGAAGTAGGTGGTCATCTTCGTCCAGAAAAGTAGAATAGGTCTCGCGTGACAGGATAGACTGGACATCTAGTAGTTCTTGCATCAGAAACAAATGACAACACACTATGGTTCATAATGACGGTGTAATGGTGTCTTCAAACAGTGACTGCTATGTGACCACACCCTCAGAGCAGAGCGTCATAGAGGTGTCTGCCTGCGAAAAAGGAGTAACCTCGAGGGTGGAATAGGTCTGTATCCTGCACACCAGCATGGCTGCAGTAGTCCCAGCACGGGGGGCAAGCTGTAAGACAACAGGCCCAGAGGAACGCATCCATCACAGCAGACCATTGGCTTCGTTTACTTTGTCCGCCTTCTTGTGAGAGAGGAGGAGGAAGAGGAAGAGAAGGAGGAGGAGGAAGAGGAGGAGGAGGAAGAGGAGGAGGAGGAGGAGGAGGAGGAGGAGGAGAAGGAGGAGGAGGAGGAGGAGGAGGAGGAGGAGGAGGAGGAGGAGGAGGAGGAGGAGGAGGAAGAGGAAGAGGAAGAGAAGGAGGAGAAGGAAGAGAAGAAAGAGGAGGAGGAGGAGGAGGAGATGGAGGAAGAGGAGAAGAAGACGGAGGACGAGGAGGAGAAAGAGGAGGAGGAGGAGGAGATGGGAGGAGGAGGAGGAGGAGGAGGGAGGAGGAGGAGGAGGAGGAGGAGGAGGAGGAGATGGAGGAGGAGGAGGAGGAGGAGGAGGAGGAGGAGGAGGAGGAGGAGGAGGAGGAGGAGGAGGAGGAGGAGGAGGAGGAGGAGGAGGAGGAGGAGGAGGAGGAGGAGGAGAAGAAGGAGAAGGAAAAGAAGGAGAAGGAGGAAGAAGAGGAGAAGGAGGAGGAGGAAGAGGAGGAGGAAGAAGAGGGCTAGGAGGAGGAGAAGGAGGAGGAGGAGGAGGGAGGAGAAGGAAGAGGAGGAGGAGGAGGGAGGAGGGAAGAGGAGGAGGAGGAGGAGGGGAGAGGATGGAAGGAGGCAGGAGGAGGAAGGAGGAGGAGGAGACTGGAGGACGAGGAGGAAGAAGAAGGAGAAGGAAAAGAAGGAGGGGAGGAGAGAAGAGGAGAAGAGGGGAGGAAGGAAAAGGAGGAGGGTAAGAAGAAGGGGCCTAGGAGGCGAGAGCGAGGAGGGGGGAGGAGAGGAGGAGGGAGGGAGAGGTGAGGGAGGGGGAGGGAGGGAGGGAGGGAGGGAGGGAGGGAGGGAGGGAGGGAGGGAGGGAGGGAGGGAGAGAAGAGAAAAAGACCAGGAATCGCTGTCACTAATCCCAATCCATAGTCTTGTTTGGTCGCAGGCACGGTGTTTCTTCATAGTCATACTGATCGAACTTTTAACATACAACTGTGAATTTAATAATTCGTATTAAGTTAAACGATCTTTGAGATAGAGACACAGAAAGAGAGAGAGAGAGAGAGAGAGAGAGAGAGAGAGAGAGAGAGAGAGAGCATGATATGGCCATTCATAGAACGAAATAGAATGATTAACAGCTCGAAACAGCAGAACATAGTACTACAAGAAATGCGATGGTGTAATTCACTTAACACAATGTGATGTAGCACGGAGAAAATGGACACGTAATCTCACTTTAAAAAAAATTGCGCTTTATCCATGAAGAAAGAGCAGGGATGATACAGACACATCTTTGGATCTGAGCTGACCGAGGCAGTGAGTCAGTGGATCAAGGGAAAGAGACTGTTCTGTTTTCTGTCCCGCAAAGGTGGGATGAATGAACCAGGAGTGAGAGAGAAGTGGAAGAGGCCAGGGGGAAAATTTGGACGCACAGAAGCAAAGTCGGCTGGCGGAGCCTGGACCGGGCAGCAGCAGAAGCTCCACTGCCTCTCAGACTCGGGTCTTCAGCCCCATCGCCTCCACCATGAAGGGAAGTTTGGCTCCGTCACCCTGCCCATGTCAGGCCAGTTCTATCAGCCTAGTCTTGTATGCTCGCTCTGCCAGCCTAGCTTTGGCAGTCTAGCTCTGTCTGTCTAGCTTTGCCAAGCTAACCCTGTTAGTCGAGCTCTGATTAGCTCTGCCGGTCTAGTTCTGTCAGTCAACTCTGATTTGTGCTCTATTAATCTGGCCCTGTCAGTCTAGCTCTGTTTGATTAGCTCTACCATTCTAGTTCTGTCAGTCCAGCCGTGCCAGTCTAGCTCTGCAAAATAGCCCTGCCAGCCTAGTCTCGCCGGCCTACTTTTGTATACGTATGAACTGTGCCATCCCAGCTAAACCAGTCTAGGTATGTCAGACAAGCTGAGCCACACTAGCTTTGACAATCTATCTCTTCCAGTCTAGCTCTGCCAGTCTAGCTGTGAAAGGACAGCTTTGCTAGCTAGCCTTTGACACTTCAGCTCACTGGTCTAGTTCAGTCATATCACCTCCAGCACCGTCTATGACAAACACGATTTTGCCAGTGCTCTGTGCAGTGCAGCCTCCAGTACAAGACACGGCGCGCCGTCACATTCTCCAAGATTCATCCTTTCTGGCACGGCACTTGCGTCATAGATTGGGGATTTAAACAAGGAACATAAAAACCGTCTCCTCGTCTCGTCTCGTCTTGCATGTCTCCAGCTACAGGTCTTCAACTCTTCTGGCGTCTTGTCCAAAGGCCACGGCAGCGGAGTTCAAGCAAGCCTGGCAACAAATTTGGCACTCGTATCGCATTGCCCGTCGCCAGCTTCATCGCCTGTCTCAGGCCATCAAGCAAATCATGTCCTCTCATGGCCCTAGTTGTCGTAGTTCGAGTTGCATTAGAGCAGCCCCCTGCAACTGCTGCATAGCATGACAACGCAGATCGACATTTTCGCATTGACACGCCGCCTCGCATCTGCTTCCCATGATGATGAGGCCCGGTGGAGATGAATGCAGGTTGCATGATGCAGTATGCCACTCGCTGTGTCCTGAGCATGGAGAATGGCTTGCAATGGTATAGCGTGGTGAACACTGAAGAGAAATTGATCTTTGACGGTAACGGGATAATGTCAGCAGTCATGGCTTGTGGTGTGATACTCAACAGGGGAGACAAGACCATTCTTGAGCGAACAGACGACAACGGATGTATTGAAGGCCAATCCGCGAAGCAGAGCAAACTAATGCGTCAAAGCGACCTACTAATCGTTTATGTGGTTTTAAAATCTGTACACAAAAAAAGCATCTACTATGCTTGTAAATCCCTAACTTAATTAATAGCCCGAACGGTTGCTCGACAAAAGGCCCGTGCAGCTGTCGCCCGACCCAATCGTTCGGCACGAACTGGGTTCGCCCTTAAGTGCCCGTGCTCCGTGCGCGCCGATAGCTAGCTCGCTCTGGGTCGGCGAGCACGAGTCGGGCAAAAATTTGCTTGCAGCGCATGTTATGAGACCTGGCTTCTCATTGGCTGAGAAACCGACTCTTCTTCCGAGGAGGAGGTTTTGTTAGCGTTCTCGCGACTGTTTGTACAATTAAAATGGCGGATATAGTCTACGGTTCGCACAGAAAAAGCTGTATTTGTTGATACTCAAAACCCATCTAAAGAAAATATAAGCCATGAACAGCATTAATTTATCAAAGCTGTATCAATAGGTCGTGAAAGCGTTCACAGTTTACAACTGGAAATGCAGGTCAACGCAATGACACGCCTAGCGAGGCTCTAGTCGCCCAACATATGCGTGCTCTATTGAGCGAGTTTTCGCGAGTAACCTGGGTTAGCTACGGTAGGATCACTGCGCATGTCTGGTTTTTTTCTTCGCGAAAACGCTGTTCAGTTGTGTCCAGTCGCTTCCCTTGCAACAAGATGGCGACAGCCTTGGCTGGTGTGTTGCGGATTTACTGTTGTGGAACAAATCTGTGCAATCTGTTGAGTTTTGGGGCTGAAATTTGAATGAAATTAGAAGCAAGCTGTGCTGGGATGTATTTAGGCCGATTGGGGAGGGGGGCGGGGGGGGGGGGGGGGGGGGTAGCGTGGTTTTTATCCCTGCCCTGCTGACAGTCAGAAATCGCACCCAAACTCATGTTGACCTCATTTCTTCCCAAAATAAACATCACTGCTAAAATAAAATGCATTAAAACCAAGACAGTATCCAACCCAGTATCCTTAATTTTTGAAAGGTTAAGTGATTTACAACAATTGTGTTCTCACAATCCGTAACTTTGTGAAAAAACATTTGCAGAAGTTTCTCTCCTCGCCATGGCAGCCATCTTGGAACTGGAGAGAACGTACGCTGGGGCCAAGGTTGAACTTTGGTTAACCGGTGACGTCACTCCGGTCGTACCGTACCGAGTTTTTGCGACCTCCGGTTCGACTCGAGTCTCTATAGTTGACGCGAAAACTCGCTCATTGAGAACGAACGCAGGTACGGCGAGATCCCCCGAACGCTGGTTCACCGTGCAGGCGTCTCGGCGCGCTCTATTGAGAACGAACGCAGGTACGGCGAGATCCCCCGAACGCCGGTTCGCCCGACTGACAATCGGGCTATTAAGTTAGGCCTTAAGAGTGCACTGTTGCATTGAGACTGAGACCTGAAAGTGTGCACTCAAGCTACAACTAGGGGTAATCCAAGAAGGAAAAAGTTACATATTACAAACGTAGAATATTTTTGTATTGATGACGTCTGGAGTTCGATTTTGTGTTAAAAGTTTTGGAAGTACTGCATGAATTCGGTCTCGCAAGCACGTAAATTAATGAAATTGGGGGCAGTGAACACACATTTAGCTAATTCAGTTATCGGCAGAGGTAATTTTGGAACTTAAACGTCCAACCGAGACTGAAAGGATCAATTTCCTCTTCATATAAAGAAACAACCACTGCTTGCTAAAAGTTGGAAAGGGCTCTTCATGATCCCACAAAAATCAGCATCAGCCAGAATAGAGTGAATTTCAGTAACTTTTGGTGAAAATGTATTTACCAGAAACTTTTGCCTCAATCGATTTTCGATCGAGAGAGACAACATTTGAAGAATGAAAATGTCCAGATACTTCTACATTAAGATAATACTGTAAAACTTCGCGACCTGCTTTCTTAACTTCAGATGTATTTTGATCCGTGGGTAGAAGCGTATGAGCAACGACAAGTGCAGCTGCCTATGGTTGAAGACACTATATCTTACAACGGGCTAAATGCATAACTCGCAATGGTTCTTTTTTACACACACACACACACACACACACACATACACACACCCATACACACACAGACAAACATACAAACACACACACACACACACAACACACACACAAACACACACACAAACACACACACATACACGCACACGCAGACACAGACACAAACACACACACACACACACACACACGCAGACACACACACACACACACACACACACACACACACACACACACACACACACACACACACACACACACACACACACACACACACACACACACACACACAGAAGAGCGCAGAAAGCAATAGAGGTGACTGACGCTATGTTGCCTCATCGGCTTAGTTGCCTGCGCATGCAGCTCTCCATCGGAAGCCAAAACGGAAAAAAGCCAGCTTCGCGCCTGTAGCCGCGCTTTCGTAGCCGCGCATTGTTCATGCATAATGCAGCGGGCATGCCGAATCACGCTGCCTGGACTTCCCCTGTTGGTGCTCCCTCGAGTAACCACATTTTTGGACTCATTTAATCACTCCTCCGCGCCTCAATCGTTTTTGGAGAGGGAAGTGAGACTTTTTGCTTTGAGAGCGTCCTAAATGTCAGGAGCCAGCACAGTGCTCAGCCGTTTCTCAATCAATTATTTTTTCTGTGTCCCTCAGCTTTTACGTTAGTTCCGCTGGCATCTGCCATGGAGTTTTTTTAATTCCGCCTCATAAAAATGATCTGTGGGAATTGTGTTATGGGAAAAGGAAGGCTAATCCTTCACCCAGGGCTGTTTTCCAACTGTTTTACACTGCAGCACAGATTGCCTCACGAGGCAGGACTCTAATGTGCCGTGGGATTTTCCACAAATCTGCTCAGAAAGGAATCATTGGTGTCTTTTAAGCTGCCCTTGATGACCCATTCGTGTAATCTTCTTATCGGTGGTGCGGCGTGTGTGACAATTCACCACATGCTGAGACGGATGTTCTCTTTTGAATATCATAAGTTTTGCATATGGGCGTAAAGTGGAGACACTTGTCTTTCCAACGATGCACAGAGCTTGAAGGTAGGAGAAACAGTACTAAAGTTATGAGCTACCAAAGACTGGTATCCATATGTATGACGTTTTGAGAAAATGGGTTTTAAAATGTAGGTCACGTGTTTGGCAACACAGCGCTATCATCATGGTGGCTGTTCTGAATGTGGTATCTTATCTCGGCTGGCCAGCTGGACGGCTACCGAATAAAAAATCAGAAAAACTCGATGACGTGCTGGAAATGAATCGATGTAGGTTCCCAGATCAATCAAAATATGTAGGTATACTGACACACTTGAACCATCTCTGTTCCGCCGACATTTCCAAATCAGTCTAGATGACGTCAGTCTCATTCGTGGTGGAGGATCACATGTAGCACTGATTACGTCACGTGACCAGGTAAGACTATCCACCACGGCACGGTTTCGGCTCAAGGTGCATAGGGGCCGCGTGGCCGAGTGGTCAGTTACCTTGACCTGCAGGCGTTCGCGGCTAGAGGGTGCGGGGTTCGAAGCTAGGGCGATTCTGGAGTCGCATCCTTGAGCAAGGTGCTCAACTAGCATAGTTTCTCACCACCCAGGAGTAAAACCGGGTACATGTGAGGGCAGTGAGGTCACGCTGTAGCGCGATTAAGCATTGTACGTGGCATTGTGCCAGCATCGGGTTAGATTGCTTTCCATCGAGTGGAGTTGGTGCTGGTACCTGACTGCGTGCGTCTTATCTGTGTGTCGCTGTGTCTGACGTCAGGTGCCAGGGAAGGATTGATCAAGCAGCCCAGTGATCAGGGAGTAAAGTGTCACGTGACTTGAGACCATGACATGGGTGATAAAACACTACAGCAAACACACTTGAACTTAACTTGATTATGGACAACCGAAATACATGTAATAGGAAAATAATTACATTTGATAGAGAATCTCATACGATGTATTTAGTGCATTTTTAAGGAGGAAAATTATATACAAGGAGAGTGATGCTATGGACCCTGCAAGTTGGCAGACTGAAAATCGTTATGCAAAGTTGAAGTCCTACAGAGGCAAAAAAAAAGCTAAGGACCATCAGGCTAACCTAAATTTGCAATTTTCCTGTCGACGTCCGAGTGCTCTACGGTATAAAATATGAGCTACTGAGGTTCTTGGAAAAGTGAGTATCCATGAGCAATTTATAGACGGCACCGATTTTGACCCTAGGAACCCGAACCTTTCGCATCCCAAAGAAAGTCCACCGGTATTTTCCAGTCTAGTCCCCCCCCCCCCCCTTCTTTCAACTCTTCTTTAGAAATAATGTTCGTGAATCGCTATATTTTAGCCTAGCATTACTCTCTGTCTTCGTCTCTCAGACGCTGTAATGTCAGCTTTTGAATGTCAATAAGTCAGTTCGTATCAGCCTGTCTGTCTGACTACCTGCTTGCCTGCTTGCATGCCTGCCTGCCTCTCTGCCTGCTCGTGCAACTCAATTTGGGAAATTCGAATGAATTTCCTATTTTAAAAAATCCACCCTAGCGACTGCATATCACGTCCGTTTTCAGGGACTATTTACAGTCACAAAGAGACTCTCAAGATTTGACATTTGCCATCTGAATCAAATCGATGCCACCTGAATCAAGACGATTCGCATTCAGTTTCGCATAATACATGTCACTGGATTCAAAGAGGAAAAGCGAAAAACGTATTGCATACGATTTATATAATTTCGAATTGCAAAATTATTAACAGACGGCGGAAATATGTAGTTTAATTCTGGTATGTAGGACTAGAATATGATTTTAGATATTGGTCGATGCAACTGACTTGACAAATACCGGTAATGGTATGTGATGTGATTATAGCTAATACTCTGCTACCATGGCTATGAGCGGCAGTCTCCCAATAACTGTTGTTTTTGTCCCCTTTAACTACACACGCTGTGACAAGTTAATACCTGTGAAAGAACAAACACCGAAACACACACTGCCTTGGAACTCATCAAGAAGCTTGGCCAACTCGGAGGCTACGTCGACATGTGAAATTCCCATTATGTTCGCAGGCATGAAGTAAGAAAGTTATTTTAAAACACTCGTTAGAAATCCACACCACACACTTCGCACAACTGGTTGTATTATGTAAAGGTAAAGAAACTTTTTAATATCGTGACATTTCCCCCCGTTGATGAATGCTCAAACCGCACACATTTACCCCCTGGTCGTCAGGCTACTCTTTGTAATCACTCCAACACCATCTCAACTCCCTAGGGAGCACTCAACCAGGCAGCGGATGAGCGCGCCGAAGTTATCTTTCACGAAATTCCACCACAGCTCTCACAGGTGCCCGTTTTGCACCTGAGTGGGGAGAGGCAACGTGAGCAAAGCACCTTGCTCAAGGATGAAAATCTGGCGTCCACGCAGGATCGAGCGCGCCACCCACCAGCCGCAAGCGACCGCAGGTCCAGCGCGCTAACCACTAGACCACGGAGTGAGATCATATTAATGATGGAATGAAATCACTACAATGTCTATCAAATGCAGCAGCCTGGAAAGAAAATTCAATTATAATACAACAACAACAACAACAACAACAACCTGAAGGAGATCGAGACCGTTCGCCATTCACATAAAGAGCAACAATAATTATAGAAAAATTAATGCAAATGTGCTAACGCGAAGACTAATGCATCACACAACGCCGATTGTTAGTCGTTCATTTGAAAAAGGAACTATATCTACTGAACGCTAATGTAAAAACTATATCTACTGAACGCTAATGTAGGAACTATATCTACTGAACGCTAATGTAAGATCTATATCTACTGAACGCTAATGTAACATCTATATCTACTGAACGCTAATGTAAGATCTATATCTACTGAACGCTAATGTAAGATCTATATCTACTGAACGCTAATGTAAGAACTATATATACTGAACGCTAATGTAAGAACTATATCTACTGAACGCTAATGTAAGATCTATATCTACTGAACGCTAATGTAAGATCTATATCTACTGAACGCTAATGTAAGATCTATATCTACTGAACGCTAATGTAAGAACTATATCTACTGAACGCTAATGTAAGAACTATATCTACTGAACGCTAATGTAAGATCTATATCTACTGAACGCTAATGTAAGATCTATATCTACTGAACGCTAATGTAAGATCTATATCTACTGAACGCTAATGTAAGATCTATATCTACTGAACGCTAATGTAAGATCTATATCTACTGAACGCTAATGTAAGATCTATATCTACTGAACGCTAATGTAAGATCTATATCTACTGAACGCTAATGTAAGATCTATATCTACTGAACGCTAATGTAAGATCTATATCTACTGAACGCTAATGCAAGATCTATATCCACTGAACGCTAATGTAAGATCTATATCTACTGAACGCTAATGTAAGATCTATATCTACTGAACGCTAATGTAAGAACTATATCTACTGAACGCTAATGCAAGATCTATATCTACTGAACGCTAATGTAAGATCTATATCTACTGAACGCTAATGTAAGATCTATATCTACTGAACGCTAATGTAAGAACTATATCTACTGAACGCTAATGTAAGATCTATATCTACTGAACGCTAATGTAAGATCTATATCTACTGAACGCTAATGTAAGATCTATGGATTGATTGCACAACGCTGAACAAAATTAAGCAACCTCTAATCTCTTTAAATGAAAAAGAGCTGGGTAATGTTTTATTTCAACCATGTTGGCGGACATTGATGCCTCAGTCAGTATACCTGAGCACATGAAAGTCAGTCCATGGCCCTTCTGGCATTGACAGCCTCGGCAGCTGTGACCGCCCATTGAGTCAAACAGAGCACGACCTTGCTTTTTCACCTCCAAATCCACACGGCTTCCTTCACGGCTTTTTGTCTACGGAACACAGAGGAAGAGTTAGCCCAGCCTGCCGTCAAGCTGAGAGAATATTGGCAGTCGCGCAACCACAAATATCGACGCCACATTCCCGTCTTAAAGGCGTTGGCGCCCAAATATGTCAACGCACTGATGTGGACATGCAAAATTGGAAAACAACAACTAAAACCTTCAAATTGGTTGCTAAATAGAGTCCAACAGCTACAGTTTTGTCGTGTCCCGACAGCTGAGACACTGGTAAAATGAACTGGTAGGCAGATGTAGAATCAGCAGACAAGAACCAGTCAGTGAACCGTTCAGCAAGCTGTGTAGGCCAGCTGTGACAAGGTGCACTTTTGTGCCACCATGACCCATCACCAGTTTTGTTCTTTCAGTGTTAGTTTTGTTTTAGCATGAGTACACTAAAAATTGTTATCAGGTATAATTATTTCCCCGTGCCAAGCGCCGTCAAGCACGTGCTCCCCGAGCCACTTTCTGCAGTC
Source organism: Theodoxus fluviatilis (assembly GCA_034096865.1). Lineage (NCBI taxonomy): Eukaryota > Metazoa > Mollusca > Gastropoda > Cycloneritida > Neritidae > Theodoxus > Theodoxus fluviatilis. The sequence continues at coordinate 57,207 of JAWQFJ010006880.1, read as the reverse complement.
TTGCAGGACTCAGACGACCTCGGATGTCAAGCTTCGGCTCTCCGATTTCCCGCCCACGTGCTGGCTTCTTCCCTTTTTTAGCCCCACCCCTTTCCCATTGCGATGTTCCCGCCCTCCGATGTTTTTGTCAACTGTGCCCGTGCCGCATGCCCCATGCACTCGAGTGGTGTGAACTGTGATCACAGGGCTTATTCAAGGTATGGTCGCGTGTAGACTTTCACTGCACTGGTGAAGGAGCCTGCTTTGCTCCGAGGGCTATTTTTGGACGAGGATCTCTTTGCTTCTTTTTTGTATGTGCAATCATGGATCTATATATAAATGGATGCACATCTTGAGTTCACGGGCTCTTTCAGCCAATTACAGAGTTCTGCCAGAGGTCAAATCTCAAATTCTGGCTAGGCTCACTTCCGGCGTCTTTGCAGCAATGGATTCCAATATTGATCAGATTGTCACGCAGCTTATTGTGAGTAAAATTAAATTTATTTTAAAGGCTTCTATTGAGTTGCAGCTGTGATTAGATGTCTTTGTGTCTCTATCAAGTTTTTCATTAAGTAGGAAGCCCTGCCACCACATTTTAACCGATTTGTTGCGGTTGTTTTATGGACGCTACACGTGTAGTGCCCAGTGCCGGAGTGGCACCAAAGACTATATGGTGGCACCATGGATCTATATATATCCATGGTGGTATGTACAGATCTCTGGAGTGAACAAGATAGGGGACTGTTAATTTTCAAGTTAAACACGTTTTTATTAATGTTTTGTTTGTACTAGTTTTCTTCTTTGTCAATTGTGACTCTCCGTCGCTAAATTGTCGCTTGCGCAGTCGAGTCATTTTGCGCAAACCGCCCACAAATTAGGTGGGGGTTGTAGTGGTCGATTTGCAAATATATAACACCATAAGGTCTACTGAGTACTGGGTAGCAAGAAAATCGCACGTACCGTATGTGATGCAGTCTGGTTCATAGTGTCGGGAACAAATCATAGCGTTGTTTGGGTTGAAGAAAGTGTCCATCCGGTCGATGACACGTATCACGTCTGCACGCCATTGGTCTTGCGCCTCGCTCACGCCTTGTCTCGGCAGTTTCATAAATGACAGACCTCGGCATTTCGCAGAATTTGTACTGCAGCCTACAATTGCACACCTACTGGGCATTTTCTTTTCACAACTGAGTTCTCCGCCACCGCATATCGCACGTTGAACAGGCCACCGGAAGTGCGCCTAGCCAACTTCTACCGATTGGCCTTGAGAGGAACTAAAATGACCTTGACCTCAAGATGTGCATCCATTTATATATAGATCCATGGTGCAATCAAGGCACTCTTTCCTTCTGACGTCATCCATGACATCATTAAACTGACCATGGGAATGAGGTCTCAAAATACTATATGGATTAGCATTTAGATCATGATCCCCCATCCCACCACACCATCTGTCTGTCTGTCTGTATGTCTTGGTCTGGTCTGTCCTGGTCTGTCCTGGTCTGTCCTATTCTGGTCTGTCCTGGTCTGGTCTGTCTGTATGTCTGTCTGTCTGTCTTGGTCTGGGTCTGTCCTGGTCTGTCCTGGTCTGTCCTGGTCTGGTCTGTCCTGGTCTGGTCTGTCTGTCTGTCTGTCTGTCTGTCTGTCTGTCTGTCTGTCTGTCTGTCTGTCTGTCTGTCTGTCTGTCTGTCTGTCTGTCTGTCTGTCTGTCTGTCTGTCTGTCTGTCTGTCTGTCTGTCTGTCTGTCTGTCTGTCTGTCTGTCTGTTTGTCTGTCTGTCTGTTTCTCTCTCTCTCTCTCTTCTCTCTCTCTCTCTCTCTCTCTCTCTCTCTCTCTTCCCTCTCTCTCTCTCTCTCTCTCTCTCTCTCTCTCTCTCTCTCTCTCTCTCTCTCTCTTCTCTCTCCCTCTCCCTCTCCCTCCCTCCCTCCCTCCCTCCCTCCCTCCCTCCCTCCCTCCCTCTCTCCCTCCCTCCCTCCCTCCCTCCCTCCCTCCCTCCCTCCCTCCCTCCCTCCCTCCCTCCCTCCCTCCCTCCCTCCATCTCCCTCCAACGTCACACCTGCCATTTGGTGCTCTGCTTAGATAAACACAAAGACCCTGACATTCTCTGTAAATGTATTGGGTGACAATACAGAAGTTATATTATTTCTCTCCCTCAGCGTCCTCTCAATACTTCCAATCGAATTTTGTGCAGGAAACTTTAAACATCCAAACCCATTCGGCTTCATTTCACTGGGAATCCTTATTGATTCCTCGTCCACAGTGCTCACATTTGCAAATCTGATGATATTTCAATCTGAATCTTGGTAAAATTACTGAATGATAATTGAGTTGAGGATAAGAAACCACTGACCATCTATGATAAAATTGTCATGATAGGGTTAATGGGAAGCCGTGACGCCTGGCATTTGCATGAAATGGCCTCCCTCATGTTTCATTCATGAATATCAACATGATCTTCAGGAAACATTCTTTCTACAGATAATCCGGCGGTAGGCTGCAACGAACGATAAGAGCGTGGAAGGGCATCGTCTGTTTTTTTACGAACAGCTATTTTTCGTTATGCCGTCAGTAGTTGTTCTTATACTATAAGATTCATACGCCTTGGCTCACATGAGTTTCATCACAATATATTTTTGTGCGCCCGCAATGCATCTTCAATGAAAAGAAATTGAAAATACTCGTCTTTTTGACGAGTACAAACATGCCCGCACTCGCACGCACTCGCCCGCACATTCCGGTGAGCCCAAATACATACACCCGCGCACGCACGCAAGCGCGCACACATGCACATGCACATATATACATACAAGCACAAACATTAACACACACACATATTCATTAACTTCTAGCTTTCCTACAAAATCATGGAAACATCTGCCACGAAAATGCGCACTGTTCTTTCAAAACTTGTGGACACACCAAAAGTGATCAATTTTCATCACGAAGGAAACGACAAGATGTGACAGAGGGCGACAGTGACAGAGAGAGAGAGAGAGAGAGAGAGAGAGAGAGAGAGAGAGAGAGAGAGAGAGAGAGAGAGAGAGAGAGAGAAAGACATCGAGACATCGGAACAGATAGATAGAGACATCGAGACAGATAGATAGATAGATAGATAGACAGACAGACAGACAGACAGACAGACAGACAGACAGACAGACAGACAGACAGACAGACAGACAGACAAGACAAAAAAGGCATAAAAGACAGACAGACAGACAAGACATACAAGACAGAAAGACATACAAGACATACAAGACATACAAGGCGGACGGACGGACGGACGGACGGACGAATGGACGGTTGGACAGACGGACGGACAGACAGACAGACAGACAGACAGACGGGCGGACGGACAGACGGACGGACGGACAGATGGAGGGACGGACGGACGGACGGACAGACAGACAGACAGACAGACAGACAGACAGACAGACAGACAGACAGACAGACAGACAGACAGACAGACAGACAGACAGACAGACAGACAGACAGACAGACAAAGACAAACCGAGAGTGAGGGGAAGCGAGGCTGGAGGATGAGCTGGTGGAAGACGAAGATGGAACTGTGTGAAAGCTGGTGGAAAGGGGGTCGTTTCGTCTTCTGCTTCATTGGGGGTGAAATACGAACAGGCTAGGGCGAGCTCATTTCCTGCGACAAAGTCTTCCTTACGCCTGCTGGCCGTGCGCACTGCCCGAGTGCCTGTGAGTCGGACTCCACCACTGCTGCAGCAGTAGAGGCGAGAGCGTACAGGTTCCTCCCGTCTTCACAGCCGGACTTGAAAGAGAGCGGACACGATGTCGCTTTTGGGTTTCTCGCAGGAATCGAAAGCTGCAGATCGACCTCGGCCGTTGCAGACAATCGGAACTCTGAGATATAGCAGCGTGAAAGGGCTTGCTCCGAAAGCTGCAGATCAACATCGGCCGTTGCAGACAATCGGAACTCTGAGATGCAGCAGCGTGAAAGGGCGTGCTCCGTTTAGATGCGCACCGCGTGCACTAAGAGCAGAAAGGAAGGATGTCATTAAGACCCGTGCGATGAGAGCAGACTTTCTTAGCCCTCACCTCGCTGACAAAACTTGGAGCTTCTCTGGGTAGGGACTGATCGAAGGCATTATCCCAAAGAACAAAATTGTTCTCGGCATTTTTAAAACTCCCATGGTCGTTGAAAAAGAACAGGAAAAACAAAGAATTTCACAGAAGAAACAGGGGTAGTTTTGCACAGGATAAAAAAGACCCAACTCCATTTCTCCTGGAATTTTCAAAAGCTGCAGTGCAGAAAAAACACCCTGTAATCACAAAATATGCAGTTCATCACTACTAAAGCTAGTTGGCATTTTAGGCGTCTTTCCGTATCATTTGGATCGATAATAGGGACGGCATAATTTGTAACGATAGAGGAGCAATTTGATATAATGATGATGGATGAGAGAGGGCTTACAAAGACATCCTGGCTACTGGGCTCAATGCAAATGAGGAACCAAATCCAACGCGGAGACCTCAGCGCATCTCTGTCAAAGAAGGACGGACGGAGAGAGAGAGAGAGAGAAAGAGAGAGAGAGAGAGAGAGAGAGAGAGAGAGAGAGAGAGAGAGAGAGAGAGAGAGAGAGAGATTCCAAAACCTGAGCCATCGATTCGGGGAAAAGTTTCACAAGGCTCCATATTGCTCAAGGCGCTCCGTGCGCCTGGATCAATGGAGAAAGATCATTTTATTGACGTGTCTTGAACTCTGGCAACGTGTTCGGCACAGCAGCATTGGATGCAGTATTCACTGGTCATCGACCACAGCCCCGTGGGCTAGCCCCCTCGGCCTTCGCAAAGAAAACGCCAGGACAGATGGTGAAGACAGACTAGAAGAAGCGACAGACAGAGGCAGACCATAGAATCGCAAGGTATGGGAAGAAGAGCGCAGAACTGTTCATGTTTATTCTGATTTTTGTTGGAATTTTTTGAGAGTTCCGCACTTAATCGATGTCGTGATCTTTTTTTTCCAAAGCAGAGATCTTACAATAAATATGGATTTGGACTGGATTGGATTGATGAGGTTTGACGGCCTGTCAACCTTTGTGGGCTATGTGAGGTCAAAGATCACGAAAATTGTCAAAGATGGTTATAATAAGAACAAGTCAATTATCGGTTTCCCTAGTTGTTCATCTTTTACGAATCGCGTAGGGAGACGCGGTGGGTCTGTTCTTACCCCCAACCTACAGGGGGTCTGTTCTTACCCCCAACCTACAGGGGGCTGGAGAAATGACATTGCGGGCCTTCTTGTTGTTGACTTGTTTCTACATGATATCTTCACTGAATTTCTTTTCTTCAGCACTGTTGAACACGGATATCATTCTCACAACGTTTACACATATGAATTTGTTGACTTGTTTGTGAGTGGGTCGACACAACTGCTGTATGTCCAGATCAGGCAAAAGAGATCATCGCGTATTTCAAAAGAAGAAAACCTGTTGTTTCCTTAAGAGTAGGAGGAACTTCTAGAAACGATTCCTTTATGATGGTTGCAACCGTTGCGAATGGATAAAGCTTAACGATTTACACGGTGACATTTGAAGACTCCTTAACGGAGACGGGCGTACTGCGGTGGCGAAAGTGTTTCCTTCCATGACCTCTGAGACCAACTGAAAGAAAGATAATCGACAGAAAATTAGAAATGGTCAGCGTCAGTATCCCTCTCTCCTCTGCCCATCGCAACTTGGAAGCCGCAACACTGGACGCTTTTCCAGAGCTGTGGATGTTAACACCACGTGCAGAGCAGGTGCACCACGTGTGAGCTGCCAGTTTCCGAGCCAGAGCACACTCGTAAAGATGTCACATTTAGCAGCATCCTTTCAGGCAGCAGTCATGGGCCACGTAACTCTAAGAACACAATTACTATTTGAGCAGATTTCCGGGCCAAAACGCATGACTTGTAATTTTATTTCCGCGATAACGTAAACTTTCCACCTGTCCAAGATGGACGCCCTCGGTTGCAAATACTGCTTGCGGCCATCAGTGAGCACCAACACTTTGAATATTTCCCCCTTTGGTGCCATTTAAAAACCCCGTGGATTGTAATAATGAGAGAAGAAATGCAGAAGCGCTGGGTGAAGAAATAAGGGAAGCCTCCTCAATAGTTCATTTGAACTTCTGAATGGCCTGACAGCTTGCGACCACAAAACGGCGTGAAAATGATTTTCATGGCGATGGCTTATTACGGTCTGCAAACATGTGCAGCCTGCAATCCCATTACGCTGGGGGTGGTCCGAGCAGCTGATCAGAAGAGGACGCAGGACCGTCCACATTTCTCCCCGCGTCTGAAGAAGGAACAGAGCAAACATGGCGACTCTTCCCCAGGGCTCCCTGATGGACGAGGCTGGCGCTGCTTATTGAGGTGGGGAGTTACGACGCAGTTTACGGCTCCTTCACACTTGGCATCCATTCTGCCTTGCATGGGTCCCTCCACGTTCCACGTCCGTCCTTGGGGCATTGGTATTCTTGAGATCGTACCGCGTCCCTCAGCGCCCCCCATCCCCCCCCCCCCCCCATTTTATCTTATCTTGCTCGTCCCCTTTTCTCGTCCCCCTCCCCCCTCCGCTCTTCCCCCAACCTGCAGCCTCTCTCTCTCTCTCTCTCTCTCTGGTTTCTTTCCCAGCTTTCCTTCGTCTGAGCTCTGTCTTTCACCCCTTCACACCGGTCTCACTTTCCTGCATTAGTATGCATTCTGCGGCCATGAAATCACCCTGCGATCTTTCCATATCCTGGTCACAGCCAGCCCTTTTCCAAGTTATTTCTCTCGAGGAAAGCTTGCATACGCAAGCATTTGTTCTCTTTTACTCTCCAGTATTTGGCGTTCACCCTGCAAGACAGGGTTTTGTTCTGTCCTCTACCCGCCATAGTTACCATACCCAGATTTTACACTGTCCATAGGGGCCCATGCTTGTTCATTCACTCTTATACTTAGCAAGCACCTGTGGGTCAGCACTTGTTGAAACTCATCCTCCCCTCAATGTTGAGTCGCGGTAAATGGGAACCCACCAGAGACATTCTTTTCTGGGAATATCAACTGCTGGCATCCGATCCTATTGCACAACAATATTTTTCATGGCCGAACTGATCCTCCAGCCCTTAAGCACAATATTATTTAAGCTTAATGTGATTATATTTCATTTGATGTTCTACTCTATTCACTGGTCATCTTACGAATATCTCATGATCTCTCTTCCGCCACCCACTTCGCCCTCCTCTCCCCCCCCCCCCCCCCCCCATCCCCGCCCGTGTCCTCTGCAGTCTTCATTCTCAGTGTGTTTGCCTCGTCGATTTCTCATCTTCTACTCAGCTAATCACATACTTTTCTCACTCTCTAACCGGCAATTACTCTGTTAACTATTTTCCTATTCACTCTTATCGGTTCATTCCTGTACACTTTCAACCCTTCCTAAAAGCACGGTTGAAAACTGGACTATGGAATTCCCCAATGTGATAAAGACCGCAGTTTGACGTCGGGAAGAACAGGAGAGTAAAATGTTTTGGAAGCGGTTCTATCATTTTGGTTTACAAAAGATAAAAGGTCCATTCAACGGAAGATCATTGTGATGAAAGTAAATGTTGCATTTTGCACGTAAATACACGCGACGCATGACCTAGATGGCTGGGAGGTGAACTTTTTGCTGGCCAGATCCATGCAGAATTCTGTAGCCGAAGAAATTCGGGAATAGATTAACTCCTATTTGTATATCTCAATTTCCCAAAATACACAAGTACAAGGGCATGCAGTCTACGAGAATGATATGCAATGGAGTATCAATGGATGACGGAAAGAATGGATGAATGAAGAGATTAAATTATACGGCCTGTCAGCCTTTGTTGGCTATGTGAGGCCATTGATCACTAAAATCACTCAAGCCAAATAGAGTAAAAGCAAATGGAAGTCTCGATTTCCATAGTTATTCGCCCTTTACAAACTACGTAAGGAAACGCAAGGGGTCTATGCCAAGCCAAGGGGTCTATGCCAAGCCTCAAGGGGTCTATGCCAAGCCTCGAGCAAGGGGTCTATGCCAAGCCTCGAGCAAGGGGTATATTCCAAGCCACAGCAAGGGGTCTATGCCAAGCCTCAAGAGGTCTATGCCAAGCCTCAAGAGGACTATGCCAAGCCTCAAGAGCTCTATGCCAAGTCTCAAGAGGTCTATGCCAAGCCTCAAGGGGTCTGTGCCAAGCCTCGAGCAAGGGGTCTGTGCCAAGCCACAGCAAGGGGTCTATGCCAAGCCTCAAGGGGTCTATGCCAAGCCACAGCAAGGGGTCTATGCCAAGCCTCAAGAGCTCTATGCCAAGCCTCAAGGGGTCTATGCCGAGCCTCAAGAGGTCTATGCCAAGCCTCGAGCAAGGGGTCTGTGCCAAGCCACAGCAAGGGGTCTATGCCAAGCCAAGGGGTCTATGCCAAGCCTCAAGGGGTCTATGCCAAGCCAAGGGGTCTGTGCCAAGCCTCAAGGGGTCTATGCCAAGCCTCAAGGGGTCTATGCCAAGCCTCGAGCAAGGGGTCTATGCCAAGCCTCGAGGGGTCTATGCCAAGCCTCGAGGTGTCTATGCCAAGCCACAGCAAGGGGTCTATGCCAAGCCTCGAGGGGTCTATGCCAAGCCTCGAGGGGTCTATGCCAAGCCTCGAGGGGTCTATACCAAGCCTCAAGGGGTCTATGCCAAGCCTCGAGGGGTCTATGCCAAGCCACAGCAAGGGGTATGTGCCAAGCCTCGAGGGGTCTATGCCAAGCCTCAAGGGATCTATGCCAAGCCTCGAGGGGTCTATGCCAAGCCTCAAGGGGTCTATGCCAAGCCTCGAGGGGTCTATGCCAAGCCTCAAGGGGTCTATGAGAAGCCTCGAGGGGTCTATGCCAAGCCTCGAGCAAGGGGTCTATGCCAAGCCTCAAGGGGTCTATGCCAAGCCACAGCAAGGGGTCTGTGCCAAGCCTCGTCTATGCCAAGCCTCAAGGGGTCTGTGCCAAGCCTCGAGGGGTCTATGCCAAGCCACAGCAAGGGGTATGTGCCAAGCCTCGAGGGGTCTATGCCAAGCCTCAAGGGATCTATGCCAAGCCTCGAGGGGTCTATGCCAAGCCTCAAGGGGTCTATGCCAAGCCTCGAGGGGTCTATGCCAAGCCACAGCAAGGGGTCTATGCCAAGCCTCGAGGGATCTATGCCAAGCCTCGAGGGATCTATGCCAAGCCTCAAGGGGTCTATGAGAAGCCTCGAGGGGTATATGCCAAGCCTCGAGCAAGGGGTCTATGCCAAGCCTCAAGGGGTCTATGCCAAGCCACAGCAAGGGGTCTATGCCAAGCCAAGGGGTCTATGCCAAGCCAAGGGGTCTATGCCAAGCCTCAAGGGGTCTGTGCCAAGCCACAGCAAGGGGTCTATGCCAAGCCTCGAGAGGGAGGGTATGCCATGGAGACAAAGAGAGGTGTCCATCCGAAGTTAGAAAGCGTAGCGGACCACGCACTAGAGCAGTGCAGACAACACAGATCAATTTCCCTCTCTCCGTGCTCCCTTCTCTCCTCTATTGTTAGCACATGCCCTATGCTTCACTTCTGAAGTATCAGTCTGACAGCGGATTAAGTTGGGTTTGTTTTTTCTTCTGGCTATCAGTCGCCTCAGGCGCTCACGTCCTCTAGGTGTTTGTTCCGCATAGAGGAAGCATGATAGGTGAGGGTTGTTTCTGATACAACATTCGAGAAAATACCGACTACTGCAAGGAAAGTGGTACACTGAACACTTTCCTATCAAGTGGTATGAGCATACGTGCGTACTACGTATCTCTTTGAATGTATCACGTATCACTTTGAATGTATCACGTAAAAAAATCCAAGTCACGTGACCTTTTTCCTCTCGTTTAGTGCTCAAAACGAGCTCACAAATCAGCTTCAAACTCAGAGTTTCACTTTTTTCAACAGCAACATTGGAAAACGTTTTCCACCAAAAGTGCAGTCTGAACACATTTTTTGCTTCTGAAAAAACTTTGCACTTCTCCCCTAAAAGGGGAGATGACGACACTTTTCTGACAGAGTTGGGAGATAAGAAAGTGCAGGAGTGAATGCCAGAAGTTTGGAAGCGTGTTGGAGCAGACGGAGAGGAGAATGCACATTGTGATGGTAGTGACGGCAGGGGATTAGGGATAATAGGAACAGGGTGAGAGCGAGAAGAGATAGGAATGGCCGGAGTGGGGGAGGGGAGGAATACTGGATGGGACAGCTGATTGTTTCCCAGAGAAGAGAAAGGGCAGTGGGTAGGTGGAACTATGTGGCAAGTTAGTAATGCTGAAATGGTCGAAGTCGGAAACATTCGCGGACACTGTACCCCAGTTTCAAATCTCGGCATTTCTCGCGAGAACGGACATTTATAAATGTCGTTTAGCTTAAGATTACACCCAAATCACGCGGACCGTTAAGGTACATGAAGTACAGTACAGCCGAGCAAGACGTTTGTCACAAAACGCAGATACATTAACGCGGCCGGATCTTAGCATAACTCCCCGGGCGTGCGAGTCACGTGACTGTAAGGCCGACATTTCAAAACTGGGGTACAGTGTCCGCGAATGTTTCCGACTTCGACTCATTCAGCGTTAGTAATAGCTTGTTGTGTGTGCGCGCTTGTGTATGTTGTTAATGGCCACAAAGATAGAGAAAACTTTACTAAGAGCATTGATTGGGTTGGGAAAAAAATAAGGAGGTTTCAGATGATAGGCATCTCGGAGCGGGCGAACAAACGAAAGAATGAAAAATTGATTTGCAACCGACCCATTACAAAATAAAAAGCAGGAAGAAAACAAAAACTGATATGTACAGGAGTGAAATGGAATGATGACTGGCGCCCAGTCTTGCGAATTACGCGCGCAGCAGTGCAGCTTCATCAATAATCAATGCAGAACAGTCCCCTCTTTCCTCGGCACCCGTGCACTCTGATCACGTCGGTCTCGCTTCTCTTGGAGTTTCATTCTTGTCTTCCTCCTGCCGCCCGTGCTGCCCGAGATGCCCGTCTTGCCCGATATGCCCCTCTTGCCCGAGATGCCCGTCTTGCCCGAGATGCTGCTGACTCTTTTGTCTGTGGATTGGAGGCTCTTGGTTGACCCGCGACGATGCTGCGGCGGATGGATGAAGCTATTAGCGATTGGGGCTTGATTGCTCGAGGGAGGAAATTTCTGCGGTTTGTGGCTGGGGTGAAGTATTCTTGGCGACCGCTATAGCTCCATCTGCTTCTACAACTGGACTCAAGGCACCAGAAGTCGCAGCATCTTTTCCTTTCTCCTCGATATATTCTTTCACTCTCTGTCCATCTCGCAGGGAGTTTCAGCAAGTGCTGCCTCCAATCGCAAATCCAGTCGCGCTGAATAGCCTCTCGTTCGTGTCACTAAGTGGCTGGTCCTTTGAAGCACGAGCATCCGGGCGGCACGAGGAGGTAGAGTGCGGGTGGCAAACAGGTCGGCCTGATTAGATGAAGGAGGAAAGATGAGGCGTGTTTGAGTGCGTGTGTGTTTGTGTGTGTGTGTTTGTGTGTTTGTGTGTGTGTGTGTATGTGTGTGTGCCTGCACGCGTGCGTGCGTGCGTGCGTGTGTGTGTGCGTGCTTCCGAGCGTTTGTGCGTGTGTGTATGCGTGCGTGCGAGTATGTATATGTGTGTGAATGTATGTGTGCGTTTGTTTTAAGACAAGGAGTTTATAATGTGAGATCATAATGGCGAGCCAAGGAGACGGGGTAGAGAAGATACAAAGTACAAGAGTGAAGGCAGGGAAGGGTAGAAGGCATGAACTTTTGTGAGGAAGTACAGGCGAGATGACCAGATTTCCCGTTATCAACCAATCCGTCAAGAGCGAGGTCACCAACGTGGTCACTGACCGGTAGACGAGGCGAGAACGACAATAAAAAAGACCGACAGTTTGACCTGTCCCAATGGAAAGGCGGATGTTGGAGTTGAAGAGGTTAATGCGAGGTCTCACGCTGACATCTTGAACTGCGAGAGTTATGCTTCCCTTCCTGAGACAGACGGGCGGACTTAATGGGGCGTGCCAGACCGTGCCGTGGATAGCGGAACGTAATCACGGCGAGGTTGTGGGGACAAAGCTGGGCAATCCATTAGCCTCTCACTGCGCACTAGCCATGTCTTTCTAATGAAAAGGAACCGCCTTTTATGACGAAGCATTGCCCAGCACTGAAACGGATATTTCACTCGACTGTTTCCCCCGCTGTTCACGAAGAAAATGGCCAGCGTCTTCGACCACAAAGTTCATTGCCCTGGAAGGGTTGAGGAGGGGACCATTTCTGGGCTTCGGCATCAATAGAGGGAAATAAGTCAAGAGTTCAGAGTTTTTCGTCTGGAATATTATAGGGGGTGGAGTGGACAATTTAGGGTGGGGTGAGGGTCACCCATTGTTTATATTATATGGAAAATATGCGCTGTTGCTGTATGCAGTGGTAGTTTTCAAAAAGTCGCCTGTAATATTGCCAGCGAAAATTATGGTCAAGTTTTGATGCACAGGGAGTATCAAATAAGACATTGTAGATATATTTTTGAGGATTTAAAAATTATCAAAATACAACATACGTGGAGTAGTGAATACATTTTAGAATTTAATTTCTTCACTTTCTCCCAATCTCTCAGAGGATAGATTATAAACTTGCTACTTTGGGCTTCAAAGCCATCGACAACACCGCACCACGCGCTCTTACAGAAATTCTTGCAGTCTACACGCCCTTAAGATCTCAACGCTCAGCTGCTGACTCTAGAAAGCTTAAGGTCCCCCGCCGTAATAAGAAAACTCAAGGACAGCGTGCCTTCTCCTATATTGGACCTGTAACCTGGAATAGTCTCCCTCTCTCAGTCCGTCATTCTGACACTCTGCCCCAGTTCAAAAGTGCTCTAAAGACCCATTTCTTCCGATTCGCCTTTCCCGCTGAGCTGCTTCGCCTTACTTGACCTTGCCTGCAAGTGCTGTGTATATTGTATAGTTTGTTCTATTTGTTCTATTGGATCTTAGTTTTTGTTTTTTGTTTTGTTTATGTGTGTAGTGTGTGAGTTTTTGTAGGAATGTGGTGTAGAGTGGTTGTATAAGTGTTGATTCTTTGGATTGTAAACGCTATGAGCTTGCCTGTCAAGGGAAGGTATGTGCGATGAATAAACTATTATATATAATGACAATTTAGAGCAAGACATGGACATCCCTTCCGTTTGTCATAGCGATACCAGATCAAAAACGTTACAACGCGGGGTTCGCCTACGTTCCATTCCATTCACACCGTGACGTTAGATTCAATTACATTATCTAGATAGGCAAGCTGTCTCTGTTATCCCTTCAGTTGAACCAAGAAGAGACGGTCGCAAAACTTGGAGCGCTTTTGTATTGAACACAATGCAGCCCTTTCTACGTAGCTTGTGTGAGAAACAAATTAATTCCACTCGTCATACCGGGTAGAACCAAAATAGACTTGAATTAATTCTTGCATTTTCTCCTTGCTTGCAGTAGTGATTGTGAATATGAAACAGCGTTGTTTGAAATTCGGAATACCAGCACAAGCACAACTGACACAAGGGATGCAAACGAGTGCTCCTATTCAGAAATGCAAGTGTAGATCTGCAGGCATTGAGATTTGCGGCTACTAAGGTTTCCACAAGATATGTCAGCTTCTGCTCGAGTATGATGCAAGAAAATTGACCTCTAGGCTTTGGACACCTACGCACGACTTTACTGGGATGATACGTAGACTCTAAAATACGTATCTTCCAATTTTGGGGTTCTGTAACCAGTTCTTGAAGCAGTTACTATTGGAGCATTCCAGAAGTTGTAATTCGTTGTCAGCAGTGCACTGAAAGTCCAAGGATGAATTCCGTGGCAAAACAAACAGCACAATATACGAGACATTCGGTGTTGACCACTGCTAGCCTTACAACCCTTTTTCATTAAAAAAATTACTTTTGATGGAAATGGCCAGAAAACACACTCATGCGTTCGAGACAATTCACGTTTCCAAACAATTCTCCTTACAGTTGAAGGTCAAAGCTCAAGAGACAACAAAGCAAATGTCTGCGTGGCTGGCTGCCAGGGACACCTCTCTTTGCAAGGTGTGGTTTTATCAGAAAGCTCAGCATGTGCAGGACTTGGTCACCAGCCTGCAGGCCCCAATGGAAGACTTTGGTTTAGAGACTATGGCACGAAGCTATCGCCATCCATCAGGACCTAACTACCTGACTCAGTCGTCCAACTCCACTGGGACACCAGCAGCACAGCCAGAACAGCCTATCGGCAGATAATTAAGGGCGGGATGAGGAACCCCATCCTCCTGTAGAGAGGAACTGCTGGCCTGGGATTTGTTGTTGACTCCTGAAAGACTCCAGCACAGTGCACTTGAGGAAGTGGGAAAGGGGAACTGCAGGAACAAGGAGGGGATGGAGATGAGGGTGAGGGTGGGGGTGGGGGAGATGCCACGAGATGAAGAGATCGGATTTTTCGGCGTAAGCTTTGTGGTGCGGTAGTGATGAATGACGTCGTTATGGAGCTCTATGCAACTGTGTGTGTGTGTGTGTGTGTGTGTGTGTGTGCTTGCGTGTGTGTGTGTGTGTGTGTGTGTGTGTGTGTGTTTGTACGTACGAGTGCGTGTGTGTGTGTGTGTGTGTGTGTGCGTGTGTGTGTGTGTGTGCGTGTGTGTGGTGTGTTTGTGTGTGTGCGTGTGTGTGTGTGATGTGTGTGTTTGTGTGTGTGTATGTGTGTGTGTGTGTGTGTGTGTACGTGAGAGTACGTGTATATGTGTGTGTGCGTGTGTGTGCAGACGAAAGCGAATGCAAAAGTTCATTATTGCTTCCTGTTTATTTGTCTGTGGTTTAAAATGGATCTCTCTCTCTTTCTCTGTCTCTCTCTCTCTCTCTCACACACACACGCACACACACACACACACACACACACACACACACTTCATACACACACAATGTATAAACGCATAAGCGCACACGTACAACACACACACACACACACACACACACACACACACACACGCACGTCATGCACTCCTTTCAACATAGACTGCAGCCGACGTCTTCGGGTTTATGCCATGGCGCCAACATCCTGGGACTTCTGTAGCAAGGGCATGGCCGTGTTGTGTCCGTGGTTGCACTGTTGGGGAGTCCAGTCATCGATTTCCAGAGACATGGAGACTGCCAGCTGACGACCTCAGAACACCAGATGTTACTGCGGGGATTGCTCTGTGGGGAGTCTAACTGTTGTTGTGGTACTTTGCCCCATGCGTAAGTGGGTGTAAAGTCTCCACTTCATATCCTCTGCCTACACACTTTCATGCAGTGCTTGTGCTGCGTTCGCATGGAATGGAAGCACAGACCTGTGCATGAGTAATACAGCTTGAGGTGGGCACTGGGCTATTGCAAAAGTGTACTCGTTAGTTGCACGATAGAGAAGAAAAACTGAGCATGGGTCACTCCGGAAGAAAAAGAAATATTCCCCCATGTCTCGCAGCAGGAATATGAGGTAGCTCAGAAAACAGGGTCTTCCAGAGTCGAGGAATAAAAGCGCTAGGGATCAGCCTCAGCACATGCGTCATCTGACTAATGATTTAGAAATTATCTCAACGTCCATCTGAAGACCTAACACATTTGGAGTCGACTGACAGATAAAAAGAGTAAAGCCGATCATAGGACTATATCTATTGAAACTGCGAGCACTTGGGACTAGAAAGCTACGGCAGGGAAGATTGCTATGGGATAGAGGCGACCTTTTCCACAGATAACGAATACTATTCGCTTCGGGTCGCACAACAGGCTCAACTGTAATGATCACGTCTTAGTAAGGGGATATCGACCCATGGGGCAACCAGCGGGATGAGACAAACCGCGAGGTTTGATTGGTCAGCAACGCCGCGGTTCATCTTCCAATATCCAGTCTAAAAAGTGAGCAGACAAAGATGAAATACTTCCAGAGTCTGCTTGCAGGTATATAGAAGTAGAGGGAGGTGTTCCATCAAGTCTGCTTGCAGGCATATAGAAGTAGAGGGAGGTGTTCCATCAAGTCTGCTTGCAGGCATATAGAAGTAGAGGGAGGTGTTCCATCAAGTCTGCTTGCAGGTATATAGAAGTAGAGGGAGGTGTTCCATCAAGTCTGCTTGCAGGCATATAGAAGTAGAGGGAGGTGTTCCATCAAGTCTGCTTGCAGGCATATAGAAGTAGAAGGAGGTGTTCCATCAAGTCTGCTTGCAGGCATATAGAAGTAGAGGGAGGTGTTCCATCAAGTCTGCTTGCAGGCATATAGAAGTAGGGGGAGGTGTTCCATCAAGTCAGCTAGAGTAAACTGTTATTTGCGGGTCGTGCGCAACGCAAACGCTTCTCCAGTGATCACAGATGTGCGATCAAAGACGCGATGGTCTGAGCCAGTTGGCGTAAATTGTAGCCGGCCGTACGCATCACGGAGTCTCCGTCAAGCCCGCTCTTATGAAGTCCAAGGGCTAACTAGCGAGTGAATTTGAGCCGGTTCTTGTTTACAACCTGCGGGCAGAACCCTCAAGCTTCAAAGACAGTCTGAGAAGCCACCACTAGCGCCGCATCCTCACTGAGAGGCGCAGAATCCCGATCTGCTGAATCCGCTCGAAGTCCTCCATCTCCCTGAAGGAGTCACCTGCCCTTGAAAGGCTGTTTAGCCACTCCTTGACAGATCTGCTCTGGCAAAAAACGGATTTCACTGTCAGAGGAGGACAGCCAACTTTGAAGAGTTAATCACTCAAATTCAAGTCATCACAGCGAGAAGGGGAAAAGTAATGACAAGGCTCTGATTGGGAACGGTGGAGGGAGGCAGCCTCAGAGAAGCGGGTGATGTTACGACAACAGGAGGAAGCCGATCTTGCGCTGACTGCCGGCGACATCCGACCCAAAGGCTCGCAACATCACAGAAATGTAACAATGTTTTTTCCCGTCACTCTCATCGAAGTCGTCATCGTCTCAACGTCATAGTTGTCTGGGTTGATCTTGATTCCCCCATGGTTTACAATTCGTCATATTTCAACCTCTCTATATCAATGTACACTTTCAGCTTCTCGTCTCAAACTAGCACAGGTCTAGATGGATATTTGACAGCCTTTATTTCTAAAGTCAGGGATTCCAAGTCGTGGGAACGAGAGAGCGAGCGAGCGAGCGCGCGCGAGAGAGAGAGTTCAAGTATCAAGCAAGGAGAAATGCGCTCTGGACAACTGTATGAAACAGTAAATGTTTTACCTTACCACGAGAGGGTAGTCGTGTAACAATATACATAAACATGAACACATCTTCTTTGCACCGTCTCTAAAAAGCTTTTAGACAGGGTTTTAAACAGAACATATCGGATTAAAAAATGTCATGTCCTCACAGCTTGACTTCCACAACATGGGTTAAAGGTCGCCAGATGTGCGACGAGAACGTTGGTGTGATAAAGAAACTATGATCTTCAAGAAGAAGTGCCGTTTGAGAATAGGCATGCATCTCTTCGAACCCTCCTCCTCGTTAGGGACAAGCATAACTGTTTCGTCAATCTTCTTTACGCCATACACTTATACTGTGCAAAATTAGCAGAAAGGAATTTTTTTTTCTTCAATGACAGATGTCGAAAATGTTAAATGCTCATACGATGATGCAATCCTCCTACACAAATTAAAAGAAAACGTAGGTAGGTGTGAATGAACAGCACGCACAGGCCCATCATATATATTTATAACATAGAGGGGATAAATAGGATACAAGGTTATCTATGGTAGGGGTTTTGGTGATGCCTCCTCGTCCCCCTCCTTCTTGCCCTCCTCCTATCCCACCCCCCTCCCCCACCCCCTTCCTCCTCCTCCTCCTCCTCCGTTTCCTCCTTCTCCTCCTCTGTCTCCCCGTCTATCTTTACCTATTCCTCCTTCTCCTTCTCGGTGTGTAAAAACACTGCAAAACAAAAATGTCCAGACTGAAGCCAGGTGTCGACCCCTGCATTTAAATCGATTGTCTACGTGACCTTTGTCTCCCAGGTCTGTCAATGCGGACTGAAGCCCGAGGCCGCCCTACACAGACAAACACATCAGCCGGCCCTACTGCACCTGCTCTCTGTTTCCAATTCAAGTGCCTGCGTTCTGCGCTTTGTAAAAGGAATCTGTGAGGATCAGTTACTGTGTGTTCTCAGCTTGCAGGGGTCTGCCTTACTCTTAATTAGAAGCCCTCCAAACCCCAAACCCCGACCTTAGTGCAGGAGACTGAGGTGCATCTACACAGAATGAAGTACTTGGCAGGTTTCTTTGGGATCGCTGGATCAGTCTATGTAAAGTCTGGAGATTTCGGTTCGTTTCTTTTTAAGGCAAATTTTGGTGATTTAAATCGACAACAGATGTAGTGTTTGCAACTGAAAGACAGAACGTACAGATTCCCATTGAGTTGTCACTCAACATGCGCCAATCAGCGAGACCATGCGGTTTGGCTAAATTTAATATAGTTTATAATTTAAAGATGATGCAAGCCAGTGTATTTCAGTCGGTGACTTGCACTGATTTTGTACTCGACGCGGGCTTCATTCCTTTTACTCTTTCACAGAAACTGCATGTTATATTCAGCCAAAAGTTCCAGTGACGCCAGATTTACTCCCAGAAGTAACCAGCATAACGCAGCGTTTAACTGATACCTTTGAAAGCTTTCGGTGCATTTGAATTTCACACAAGCACGCTTCTCCACTCATAACATATTTGGTCAAGAGTACAGAGGTGCTGAGTATTGTGTGACACAAATATTTCAAAATAAACTTTCTGATACAGTAAATGAGTAATGATACACTCATTTCCCATAAAAATGATGCATTAGGTGATGTCTAAACTATACAGAAAAGAAAAACTGAATGTAATCTTTAGTTTAGTTGTATTTGAAGAAGACAGTTTGGAGTCTCATCTTAACTTGACACCACCACTCATTCAGAAAAAGAGCCACAAAAGATAAACTATTCAACACAAAAACTTTATTGCAGCTTCAACATCCAATTATTAATGATATTTTTGCTCCTAGATCAAGAAGAAATGAAATAAAACCATAATTGTTAGTCAAATTAGAGGTTAGCATTCGTTAACTCAACTTTACACCGCAGCGTCACACTTTCTCTCACTGACAGCATTCAATCTTTCGCGCAAAACATGAAAAACATCAAAGTTGAAGAAGATTTATTAAGCATCAAACACATGTGCAGAAACATCGATCTTTTGTCAACAACATGAAACAAGTTTGGATTGTGTGAGTTGACAGTGTGAGGAGAAAGAGGCTCTGTTTTGAGGTAGGGTAGTAAAATTGGCGTACTCAGCAACTGCGTACTCTTGACCATTTGTCAAAAAGAATGCTCGTGGGCTTATCGTTTTCCTCGATGACTGTCAGCGTGGGAGCAAGACGCGTAAAACTGCTGACAATACGAGATCTTCAGTAACACGTGACAGGCGGAGATCCCTTTCAAAGTCGGTTTGCATTTAAATTCATCCATAAAATTCTTGGGGCAGGCGGTTTCTGACACGTTTTGAACGACAGGTGGTGTTTTCACGCACCACTCTCAATGACGCAGTGACTACTTCAGCCCCCAACACAACGAGAGGTACTGAGATTACATATAAATGAATAAATAATCATCCCGAATCAAACGCAAGATAATAAGCCACATGGAATAATTCTGTTGCGTTGAGAGATCGTTTTGTTTGGGTAGTTGCGAGGAGTTTTCTCTTTTAGGTGCACACGCACACGCACACACATGTACTCACGTTTGCTCACAGGTACACATACAGGCACACATATGCGCGCGCGCGCGCACACACACACATGCACACACACACACACTCACACGCACACACACGTACAAACCCACACACACACACGAACCAAAACACACACACACACACACACACACGCGCGCGCGCGCGCGCGCGCATTCAAACAGACTAACGGACAAATGAACAAACAGGCGTCATTGATGCAAAGACTGAGTAGTTGTTTACGACTTAATCGATATTTCTCGCCTCGATTAACCCCCTACTGAAGCATTCGACAGCTGTTTCCCCACAGAAACGGCTCAATCATTTACTTCCCTCCCTGGGGTCATTCTTCACATGTTCCCGTCTACAGCCGGAATATCTGAAGGGCTTTTTCCTCCCTGCTGATTAATGGCCATTCCTTTCAACAAGTTTGCAAAACGCCACACTCGTGCTGGCTGTTGATAATCCACGCTGTTTTTCTGAGGCCTCGAGGAAGTGAGCGTCCCGGCGGAAGCGTGAAGCCCCTTCACGCATTGTGCATGCAGGATCAATGACCCGTGGGGTGTGAAGATGATTTATTGCTCGGCGGTTCCAACGCAACCTCGATGGACCACCCCGAATATTATTTGTGCTCGATAGAGAGATGAGGCTCAACTTCCATACATATATTGGTCACACAAAGGCTATTGGATTACCGCACCCAGCAACGGCCGTGTCCTCGTTAGTTTTTCTCCCTCAACTAATCACGTCTTCAGGCTGCCTCGCTGAAATCGTACTTTACAAGCCAAAAAAAGTATTGTTCATTTAGAATATTTCTAATATCTAAACACACCCTTCTTTTCATAGGAACTTCCAAAAAGTTGTTGCAGTTTTGCCAACGGCAGTTGGGTTGACCATGGCTTCAACAGTCTACATTCATGAAATCGCTCGGTGTGACTGACGCCCGGCCAGCTTTCAGTCCGACTCCGGTTGAGGCCGCCCCCTGTTGGAATTGCGGCAGACGGAATGATTGAAAGAACCACGGTGATGGGATGTAGATTTTCAAGATAAATCATCTTTCAGGGATGAATTGGAGAGGTCGGAGGATTGAAGTTCGCTTCCAGAGCGTTTGAAGTAAATCTCGACAGAATAGCAAGGCAGGCTGTTTATCCAGTGCAGTGCTGAGAGACCACAGAGTGGGAAGAGATGAAAGTGGATCAGACAGTTGGTCGGGGAAATGGTTTCAGGAGTCGGATCAGGAGAAGGGAAAAACAGCAGGATGGCAATGAGCAGCAGAAGGAAGGAGGGAGGCTGGAGGGCATCTGAGCCGTAACTGAGGAGGTGCCTGGAGGGCAGTAAAGACTGGAGTGGGGCGAGGGGAGGCGAGAGCTACAGGGCCATCATGAGGTCGTGGGTGGCGATTTAAGATGGCCGGACCTGGGCTTGAAAGAGCGAGGCGACTCAAATCAGCAGCAGACGCTTAGCAATTCGCCAAATTTACCTTCCTCTTGGTCTCACCTCCTGGACTTCCCTCTCTTCCTCTTCCCTCCGTCCACTTCGGCCTCTCCAGCCTCGGTCACTCGATCCAGGGTTGCTCTCGCTTTCAATCTTCCAGTGATCAACTTGTCTTCCACATTGGATTACTATGACTGTCTTCTTCAGTTACTCATAGCCTTCTCGAGTGAAATCCGTGACTTTTCTAGTCTGAGTGTGTGTGTGTGTGTGTGAGTGTGTGTGTGTGTGTGTTTGTGTGTGTGTGTGTGTGCGTGTGAATGTGTATCTATGCGTGTGCGTACATGTGTGCGTGCGTGTATGTCTGCGTGTGCGCGTGCGTGTGTGTCTGTGTATGTGTGTGTGTGTGTCTCTGTGTGTATGTGTGTGTCTGTGCGTGCGTGTGTGTGTGCGCGTGTGTATCTATGTGTGTGTGCGTGCGTGTGTATCTATGTGTGTGTCTGTGCGTGAGTGTGTTCGTGTGTGTGTGCGCGCGAGTGCGCGTATGAATGTGCACATGTACTTGTGCCATCTCCGTCTCTCTCTCTCTCTGTCTCTCTCTCTCTCTCTCTCTCTCTCTCTCTCTCTCTCTCTCTCTCTCTCTCTTACTCTCTTCTCTCCCCCCCCCCCTCTCTCTCTCTCTTACTCTCTTCTCCCCCCCCCTCTCTCTCTCTCTCTCTCTCTCTCTTTCTCTCCCCCTCTCTCTCTCTCTCTCTCACGTCCATTCTCTTCATTCTCTAAATTCCCAGATACCCAACTCACGCCTTGGAGCTGTAGGCACCGTAGACATCAGCAAGCTTTGACGGGAGCCCAGTGGCTCTTTCATTCTTGAAGCCAGCTTCTCTCTCACCTCTGACCTCTTACCTCTGTTCTCTCCTCCTTCCCCTCTTCTTTCGCCTCTTCCCGATCTCCCCCTTCGCTTCTCCAACGCTCCTCCTCAATCCACCCACACCCGCCAGGAGAGTTCCCCGGGGGGTGGGGGGGGGGGGGGGGGGGGGAGGCCACGTGACTTCCCAAGGGGAGAGAGCAAACCCTCATAAACTTTCCAAGGCGGATGATGACTGTGGCATGGATATCGAGCCCGCAGGTTGTGGATGGTTGCAGATCTGGGCCGATGTGGATAGAGTGAGGGTCTTCCTCGAGCAGAGCAGCAGATCACCACTCCCGAAGTAGCTTCAATCTGAGGAGACATGCGACCTGACACGTATCACAGCGCTTTGTTTTGTTTGTGAACATACTTTTATCGCTTTTCGTAGAATGATGACCTGTTCTGCACAGGATGTTTGTAATTTGAATTATTCGAGACTCTTATAAAAATATATACAACAACCTTGTGAAATGTTTTTCCTTTGAAGTGCTAGTAGGTGACTTATTATGCATTAACTGGAGAATAACGTACAGCTTTTTTCAGAGAATTACATGAATGTTTTCACTGAATGTGCCAATGAGAAAATATATATTCAACCATTAAAGTTGGAACGCAAATCGAAAAGTGACATAAAGCTTTCCTGTTTTGAAGTGCCAGCATAATAATCAATATATATCAGTTATAGAATTGTGTGTAACACCTTGGAGAATGAAATGAATTATTTCGCGTATGCAGACCTATGCCTCGCCAATGAGAAGATAGATTCAGTCATTACAATTGGAACGTGAATATAAAAAAGCATTAATTTTAAAATGTTTTTCTTGTGTTGTTTTGAAGTGCCAGCAGTGGAATAAACATACTTAGCTAGAAAACAGTGTAAATCTCTTTAGGGAATGAAATTAACTATATCACTAATGCAAACTGATGCATCGCTTACGGGAAGACTGATTCAGCCACACAGTTTGAACGAGAAACGATGAAAAATAATCCTTCCGAGCAAGGCGGGCTTCGTTTTATGGTCTTCCCTACATGGACATAGAACTCTGCGAGACAAGCCTCCTTGGGGGAGTGCCGTCTTTCCAGGGAATCGCGGAACTCTGGAGGCCAGGAATCCTGGCGTGGCAGGCCAAGGGACACGCAATGGTCCTCCAGGGGAACGGCTGGGAAGGCACGGAATCTCAAAGATGCCGTCGACAAGGAAAGTGCTTTGGGCCAGAATCGTCTCGTCCGCAGTGTTTAGCAGAGAATGGAGGAAAGATCTAATGTGCGAAGGGACTTTGTTGTTGAAACCAGCGCCGCCTTAGGACGACTGAATAGCAGTCGAGGTCTTCGTGTTGAGTTGTGGCTGAGGGAAGGCGGGGTGGGTCAGAGTGAGAGAGAAGAGTAAGAGAAAATTCGAGTGAGAACTGCATCACCTACAGACATACATAGCGCACGTACGGATCGATACATAAACACACACACTCACACACACACACAAAAAACACACACACACACACACACAAACGCGCACACAGAAAGAGAAGGAGAGGCGAGGCGAGGAGAGGAGAGGCGAGGCGAGGCGAGGAGAGGAGAGAGAGAGAGAGAGAGAGAGAGAGAGAGAGAGAGAGAGAGAGAGAGAGAGAGAGAGAGAGCGAGAGCAAGATGGCTGTGCCGCTATTGATGAAGTACAGACAGGTACACACGGTAAGCACAGAGGCCATCAGTTCATGCCCAAACGACTCACTTCCCTACTGTGGTGGTCGGTGGTAAGGTTGGAGTCAAGTAAGACGCAGGGGCGAAGTCGAGTTACTTTCCACTCTTTATTGGCCGTTGGTAAATGAACTTCTGGACCCGGGTGGTGAAATGGTCTCTGTAGACCGTGGTGGCAGTGGTCTCTCTTGTATCGTGTGCCGTTCCCCCTTAACAAGCGAATGCACGGACCTCACAGGAGCCAGGGTGTGGATTATTTCACAGATCTTAACCCTGGTTCCCGGGTTGTGCTACTATTTGGCAGAAAGGAGAGATTACTTAATTTAACTTACTTTGAAATGACTTCTTACAAATGTTGCCTCATTCAGCATAACACAGTCTATTGAATGAATCACATGCCGTTGCAAGTAGCTGTCTTACTTGAGGAAAAACATCAGATTTATACTCAAAATGTTACAATTCAGATGCCAGAGTGGGAGAGCGGCTCACTAGCCAGGGGTC
This sequence comes from Theodoxus fluviatilis, assembly GCA_034096865.1. Taxonomy (NCBI): domain Eukaryota; kingdom Metazoa; phylum Mollusca; class Gastropoda; order Cycloneritida; family Neritidae; genus Theodoxus; species Theodoxus fluviatilis. The sequence continues at coordinate 32,963 of JAWQFJ010006880.1, read as the reverse complement.
ACGCTAATGTAACGAGTGACTGACAGGGCAGCTGCACTAACAATCAGACCACAGTAGAGGAGGGGGTCACAGAGCGGTCAGCTGGTCAGCTTGTCTTACAGAAAGGATGGGGAAGGGGGGGGTGTGTTGAGAGAGGTCTGACACAGAGAGATCTGACACACAGGATAGGGGGTGGGGGGTGGGAAGAGACAGAAGCAGGGATAACCGAATAGATGATGAACACAGTAGATGTACAATACACTAGGTGATAGGTGCACCTCATCACACTACATTTGGGAACGGAAGGAGAAATATGTGCCAGGCGAGGCGAGAACATTGAAGTCGAGAAAATTGCACAGGCAGAACCCACAACACTTCCCCAACAAGCACAGGCAGAACCCACAACACTTCCCCAACAAGCACAGGCACAACCCACAACACTTCCCCAACAAGCACAGGCACAACCCACAACACTTCCCCAACA
>JAWQFJ010006880.1:0-22500 GCA_034096865.1 Theodoxus fluviatilis | reverse complement strand
AGTAGGGAAGCGTTTCACTCGGCTACAGGTGTTCGTGGGAAGTGCTAGCAACTCTCTGCCGATGGGCGACAGTTTATCATGTGGTTTCTGCTCCAGAGTTGATAGAAACTGGATAAACATGGCTTGCCCATGAGGAAAGGCCTTCTCACCTGCAGGGAAGCGAACTTGGCAAGTTGCGACATCGCGTTGTAGACAAGCTGCCTAGTTCACGGTGCGATGGTATAAAACGACTATTATGATAGCAGCTGATGCTTTATTGGCAATGATCTGTGCGAGGACGTAGAGGGAGATAACAAGCGGGACAATATCAGCGAAGTGAAGATTTATGAGTTGACAGATGTCACCACGTTCCTCATGCTAGTCAATGGCGTTGAGCGGATAGTATACAGAGACAGGCAGGCAAGCAGGATGCAGGCAGGCCGGCAGGCAAACAAGCAGGCAGACAGGCAGGCAGGCAGTTTATTCGGCCATACGTTCCGCAGGCAGTCGATTAGTCAGTCAGCAAATCAGTCAGTCAATCATTCAGTCAGTCAGTCAGTCAGACAGACATCAATGAATCAGTCAGGAAGTCAGGCAGTAAGACAGTCATTCAGTCACACAAAAATACAATTATAGAGACACGGGCATACACGCAGGCAGGCAGAGGAAGAAACACGCAGGCATTCAAACACGTATACGAACAGACACACAGACAAACAAACAACCACAACAAACGAAGGAAAAGAAAAACAGGCAGTTCAGTAGTCAATGATGGGCCTTGTTCTTCAATGCGTGTCAACGAACGAGGCGAAGACGCTGAAAAACGTTCTGCTTTTTTTTTACAGCACACATCTTCAATTTCAAAGCAACGAAATGATGTGCAGTTGTTTGCCGTAATAAGAACCCCCTTTTCTTTTCTTTCCGAAATCAAAATGATATGGACACTACTTGCATGTGCAGTCTGAATCCGCTGGAAACCTGCGAAAGTTTCGCAAAAACCACAAGTTCAGAAAAACAATTCAACCGTCCAGATTATATTTTCTAGAGGAATTTTTTTTGGAAAAATAAATTAAGAGCCTCTGACGAAGAGGGCTTCAGTAACACAACGATCATTCGTTGTGACCGGCAGCTGCTTCGTAAAATAGGCGAGTTTTACAACGTTCCTAATACCAAAGAACATAGACATAAAGAAGCGTCACTCCGCGATTTTATGCAGGACGAGATTTAGAGTTGCGTCCCTTGCTTTTGGATGTAAGGCAGGCATGTCTATGTTCTTTGATGCCACACCATCTACTCATTTTACTATAATTATGTATACATCCAAAAACAAGGGAAATTACTCGCGAGTGAATGTGACGTAAAAAATACATGTGACGTAAGCAAAATCTCGTCCATCATTTTTACTATACAAGATACAGGAGTGACGCTTCTTTATGTCTATGTTCTTTGCTAATACTTAGGAAGAAAAAGGAACATAGAATAACAAAATTACACAGCAACACAACACCACAGATCAAAGAGCAGACAGGAGCACGCATACACACCCAGACACAAGTACACATACATGTCAATTGACTGAGAAATAAGGGAAACTTATTTTCAAAAAAGGAAAGAGAGACGATGACTTAAGTTGCAGCTGTTGACCTCGTCTCTTTGCAATATCCTGTTGTACGAGGGTTCTCCTAGCTTGCGCCGGGAAGTCGAAGTTCACAAACGCTGGTGGTCGTTTCCAATCAAACTTTATTCACGCACTGGTAATACACAGCGGTGACAATCAGTAAACAGTATCGTTGTAACAACTTTACGCGCAATGCCGCAGAGGACTCACTCCTTACAAAGGAGGACTCGCTTATCTTCTAGTTAAGCTCTCCCCTTAACTCTGACTTGTCTGCTCGTGTTCTCATATCTGTCGCTTTGTCCTGCTTTTTATACTCTTACACACATTGCAGAACTTACTAGAACCAAAGAACATAGACATAAAGAAGCATCACTCCGCGATTTTACGCAGGACGAGATTTAGAGTTGCGTCCCTTGTTTTCGGTTGGATGGCAGGCGAAATCAATGCTTGGAGCGATTATGCCATCTACTCATGCTACTATAATTACATCCAACCCAAAACAAGGGAAGTAAGCAAAAATTACTCGTGACGTAAAAAATATCGGTGACGTAAGCAAAATCTCGTCCTGCTTTTTTTACTATACAAGATACAGGAGTGACGCTTCTTTATGTCTATGTTCTTTGCTAGAACAGAGATGAACGTACTCCACACTCCGGCGGCTTTCGCGACTAACGTCGCGTGACACAGCCATGACAAATTTAGCCCGACTCAACCACGTGACCAGGCAACGACCTAGTGGAGAGGCTGATGTAAACAGTGTAATTGCACTATACGTCATACTCGTACGATCTAGAACCTTCACAACACAGCCTTCCCGTACCATGACATAAAACGTACAGTGGGACGAACATTCCAGAGTGACAGGTAACACGTGATGTTGCAAGTGAAGACTTGAATCTGAAAACGGTAACGGAAGAAGGATTCGCTATGGACTCTGGCGAGCCTGTGAGACGTCACTTGGGCTCTGGGGCTCGCAGCTGATAGCTGCTGCATCCGGACCTGCCCGCATCCCAGTGTTGCATCCTTGAGCAGGGAGATATACTTCCATTGTTTCTCCCCACACAGGAGTAAAACGGTTACCTGTGAGGGCTGAGCAAAAAGATGGTGAAAAAGAAATTTAGCGCGTTCATCCCAACTTGGTCATATGCTCCCCAGGGAGTTGAGATGGTGTTGGGGTGATACTATATGAGAAGCCCGATGACCAGGAGGTAAATGTGTGCGGTTTGAGCACCCACTGAACAGTGAAAAGACGCAAAATAAAAGAGCGCTGTTACTTTTTTCGGCAATGTATGCAAAGGAGTGTGTAGCTGCCAGCGGATCAACAGGCTTCTCTCTCTCTCTCTCTCTCTCTCTCTCTCTCTCTCTCTCTCTCTCTCTCTCTCTCTCTCTCTCCTCTCTCTCTCTCTCCCCTCTCTCTCTCTCTCTCTCTCTCTCTCTCTCTCTCTCTCTCTCTCTCTCTGACAGATTTTGCTCTGAGGGTCCATTTTACATTTTTCAGCGGCAAGAGAGACTTCATGTCTAATTATTCAGACATCACTCCATTGGTTTCAAAATTGGGCTGTTCGTGCCGTCCGTGCCTTTAAGCAGGTTTTGTATTGATTATGTGTTCGCTTTTTGGATTTTGATGGATTGAATTATAAACGAGGAAACAGTTGCAGTTAAAAACTTCCATTAACGACGAAAACTAAAACAGCTGGAACAAATTGAGTTGAGAAATTCGCGACAGGAGTCAACAATGGTTTAGAAAAGAAAATTCCTGCATGTTTGGCAAGCTCTCGAAACCTTATGAATTTGCAATGCATAGGTCTAATCACCGTAATGACGTTTCTCGTTTCGAAATGATTTCCCAGGCTATCTCAGTGCAAAGGTAAAAGATAAAGAAACTTTTTTTTAATTGCGGTTTTCCATCCAATGATGAGTGCTAAAATCGCACACATTTACCCCCTGGTCGTCAGGCGGCTCTTTTTATCACTTTAATATCACCTCAACTCCCTGGGGAGCATGGTACCATAATGCGGTCGTTTGAATAGGTCAAAGTAAGCTTTCACAAATTCCAGCTCGGCCTCACAGGTACCCGTTATGCTCCTGGGTGGGGAAAAGCAATGCGAAAAAAGCACCTTGCTCAAGGATGCAAATCTAGAATCCGCGCAGCTTCAATTGCCGCACCCACTAGCCGCAAACGACTGCAGGTCGAGCAAACTGACCACTCGGCCACAAAGAAACCCTATCAATACATCGAGCAAGTACCTAAGCGTAACTAGATGTAGGCCTACAGTGAAATCTTCTCAATCGTGTAGATACGTTTGGAATCATGTTCCATAAATCTGGTAGGAAAGCAAAGGAACTATCTTCAAACAGGAGATTTTCAAAAACACAATCCCAGAAGATAGGTTGGACATCAAATGCTGCATTCTGGGAACATGGAGTTGTGTTGCTAGCGGCAGTGTGCAAACGGTGTATTTGCTTGCCTTCAAACATGCGAGCGTTCTTAAAATATTTCCTAATTTGTTTGCGTTTGCTCGTTCATGGCGTCGCACCGGGAAAGAAATAATGCATATTCAATACAACGACCATAGCAATCGCAGCTACAGCTTGCAAACGAAGTATCGAAGCATCAACATACACGAGTAGTTTTGCAAATGTCGTCTGCCCTTGTTGCAGATAATCACACATATCTGCAAGTCCAGGTCTACAAATAAAATTATTCAACCTGTTTGTGAGAACTCTCCAGTAAGAGACGGTTCGTTCGATGGATCAGTGGGCATAAACACGCAAGCAGTTAGTGTCCACTGAGGACCTCCGCACGCACGAGGGCGATATCATCTCTTGTGTACACGAAAGGAGAGCCATTCTGACGTGTAAATGGCTCCCACAGAGCAAGGCGTGTCTGTGGTAGTCATGACAACCAGACCTGGCTAAACATCCGGACCATTGTTTAACTGCAGAAGGCATCGTCGGGTTTTTACCCACGCACATCTATCTCTTCATTAGGCAGCGTGGCGGACGTATTTCTGCATGGCAACACGCATTGCTGCTGATGGAAAAACAGGCTTATGAAGCGATGCTTGCTGCTGTGCAGGAACGAAACTCGGGGGAAATGAAGTCGAGATGGAACAATCATCGCATGGACATCGTGCGTCAACAGCGGGAATTGATCACTGCTGTGTGAGCAGGCGAGTCCTCCTGAGCACCAGACGCTGCAGACCGCTCGTTATTTCCCTGGGGTCTGCAGCAATGCCAGCTGGGCAGAGCGATGTCGCTGTCGTGGTGCTGGCGAGCTGAGATCTAATGTACACGGAAGTGGCGAGTCTGGCAAATAGCCGCTTTGTCCCACTGTGGCGTGGGGAAGCTATACAAAGCAATCACTGCAGTCCAGAACAACCGTCATTGCTCCTCACTGTGGCTTGGGGAAGCTATTCAAAGCAATCACTGCAGTCCAGAACAACCGTCATTGCTCCCCACTGTTAGCGAGCGAAACTAGTTAGAGCCAGCGTGGCACACGCCAGAAAGACTATAGGCCATGCTTCAGGGAAAGAGCTTATCAACTGTTGTAGCCAACCAGTCATTATGACACATCCTCAAGCACGAACTACACAAAATGAGTAGGTAGAGTGACAGGTAACTAGGTAGTGGCTCTGTTATTTATCGTAGTTGCTATGAAGTTGGGTTTTCCCCTTCTTTTGGGGCGAGATTACACTCCATCATATGCAACCTTTCGCTCGCATCAACAAAACCAAATCATATCTGCCAAAGAGAGACACGAAACGAAAGAGCAAGCGAGAGAAACTGCGCGCGCGAGCTAACGACCGAGAAAGGAACCTATATCAATGATGAATTTCGAATAGATGCAAGCATTGGCTGTACGACTCCAAGGGTGTAATTCATGAACGTGGACTTTCGAGAGCACTGGTCTTGGACTTTTGAGTCCCAGACTAGTCCCAGACCACCGCTGGTCTGGGACTAGTCTGGGACTCAGCGAGTCTACGATTCACGAACCCAGACTGGGTGTTGACTTGAAAGGCTGGGACTGATTGACCTAGTCTATGGTTTATTTTCAGAATGAGGTGGAATTCCCGGGGATTCCGCCCAGTGCGCAAGCGCATAGCGTACCGCTTCAAACTTCCCGTCAAAAATGTCAGCCACGATCGGTAGCAAAACCTCGAAGAAAAGCCCCGATTTCACGGAGCGGGAATCGGTAGCTATCATAAAAGCGGTGTCAGCAAGATACGGATACATTAACAGCAGCATACACACAGCCCAAGCAAACAAAAGAAGAGGGACAGCGTGGGAGGAGGTGACAAATGAAGTACGAGCTGAGGCTGGCTCGAGTGTGTGTGTGTGTGTCACCGTTTATTAAGTTCATCAGCAAGAGGCAAACGAGCAGAAGATCAAGTTTTACAATATGGCAGGATTTCCAAGTGAGAACCATTGAAATTCAGTAAGGAAGGGGTGGAACAAAAATCTGTCTTGATGAGGAAAAATATACACACACACAGTGTCACACACACACACACACACACACACACACACACACACACACACACACACACACACACACACACACACACACAGGAGCATAGCGTACCGCTTCAAACTTCCCGTCAAAATTGTCAGCCACGATCGGTAGCAAAACCTCGAAGAAAAGCCCCGATTTCACGGAGCGGGAATCGGTAGCTATCATAAAAGCGGTGTCAGCAAGATACGGATACATTAACAGCAGCATAAACACAGCCCAAGCAAACAAAAGAAGAGGGACAGCGTGGGAGGAGGGGACAAATGAAGTAGGAGCTGAGACTGGCTCGAGTGTGTGTGTGTGTGTCACCGATAATTAAGTTCATCAGCAAGAGGCAAACGAGCAGAAGATCAAGTTTTACAATATGGCAGGATTTTCAAGTGAGAACCATTGAAATTCAGCAAGGAAGGGGTGGAACAAAAATCTGTCTTGATGAGGAAAAATATACACACACAGTGTCACACACACACACACACACACACACACACACACACACACACACACACACACACACACACACACACACACACACACACACACTCGATCAGCCTCAGCTCTCATTTTTCCCATCAAACTCGTGAAACCCTGGCGATCGTCACACATTTTCTCAGTTACCAAAAATAAAGCAATTTAATCTGAGCCGTGTTTTCATAACACAGATGCAATTTTAATGTATCGTTTTCATAGCATCAGACAACACTAGCATTGTACCCAATGTCAACAGCAGCAGACAGGTTCGAGGACAACAATGTTTACTGGTGTCGCTGAGGTCCGCGCGTCAGCTATTAATAGAAGTGCGCAAAGCTTGAGATGCTCGGCGACCTGCATTCCCAATTGTAAAATATCAACTCTTCAGGACCTATCGATGCAATCAACATACAGCTTTGATAATTTAATGCTGTTCATGGCTTACATTTTCGTTCGATGGGTTTCTAGTGTCCCAAAATACAGCGATTTCTGCGCGAACCGTAGGCAGGGTCGGCCATTTAATTTCGCGGCAGCCTTGGACTTTGGTGTGTAGTCCAACAAATCCTTGGACCACCGTAGTCCGCAGTTCAGCCTGAGACTGAACCAAAGTCCACGTTCATGAATTGTAGACTACGACAGTCCACGTTCATGAATTGTAGACTACGACAGTAGCCCGAGACCAGCGGCAGTGGTCTAAGACCACGCTGAAAGTCCACGTTCATGAATTACACCCCAAACGTATACACGCGACCCCAAAGTCCTGAACAATCCTCTCTGGGAAGAAGAAACCTTTCTCCACACGGAAACTTCATGTGAAGCCAAACTGCCTAGTCTCAGCACGCCACACAGCGTGGCATGAGGCGAAGAGGAAGAAGAAGGGGGAAAAACGGCGAAGGAAAAATCAACCCCGAGGATCTAGCCCGAAGTCCATGGCAGCTCTCTGCAAGACGGACTTCAAAGCAGGGGAAAGCGGCGATCATTTGAAGATGTACGCAAGCATCGGAACGGGCAGCCGAGCAGAGCGTATAGGCCGAAGCCCAGGCACAGGCAGGAGTGATAAGGAGACAGCAGCCACTGGGATGACCTTTGCCAGAGCCTCCCTGGGCTTCCTTGGGGCTTCCCCGTGGCGCGCGTGCCTGCCTCTTTGGCTTTAGGCCGCCTTGTCGTTGAGATACAGCCCTGATCCTGTTGGAAACTTAAAGTGTGCAAATGTCGATGCTAATGTTGTAAGTGGTAACATGAGTATTGATGATGTCACCGTCGTGGTCGTGGTTACCGTCGATATCGTCGTCGTCTTTGTCGTCGTCGTCGTCGTCATCATCTTCATTACCATCATTATCCATCATATAATCATTATCGTCGTCATAAACCTCGTCGTCATCGTCAGTCGACGCCGCTACCATTACCATGGCTATATGTATTAAGACGGCTAGGAAATCACTAGATCTACACAGCATCACTGCTACCACCATCACCAAAACCACCTCTACTATCACCACCACCACCACCACCACCACCACCATCATCATCACCATCATCATCATCATCATCGTCGTCGTCGTCGTCGTCGTTGTCATCGTCATCTTCACGCCATTATCACCATCTGACAAAAGTTCATCAGCACCACCACTCTCACCACAAAACAACTTCCTTCTAGTTTTAGTAGGGTTTTGTTCTGTTCCACAGTCCACAATGGTACAAAGCTCTCGCTTCTCGCGTTCAAACAGAGCAGTCCCGGAGAAAGCAATGTCTAAATCAATAACTGTCCAGCAGCACGCCAAATCCTCTCTCCTCCAACAATATCGACAACAGCTCGACAAGAAACAAACGAACGGCAGTTCAGTCTCAAGATCTGAGCGGTCAACGAACCCGTTTAAGTCCGCAGGCAAGAAACAAGGGGGGGTGGGGGGTGGTGTAGGAGTTGGGGGGAGGGGGGCGGAGATGGTTGTGTGATGGTTGTGTACGTGTGAGAATCTGAACAAGCAAGTGATTTGATCATACAGGATAATTAACAGGGTGAGTGGGGGGTGAGGAGCGGGAGGGGGCGGAGGTGTGTGAATGAGAGAGAGGGAGATTTTATTGTTTAGGCCACCAGCCCATCACAACAATACATACATGTACATGACTTGCTTCTTTTTGAGGAGCCAGTATACTTGAGCCACAATTTGAAACAAGGCGTACAATCCAAGTGAACACATTGGCTAGTAAATATCAGTGACAATCAAACAATGGAAACAGTACAAATATAGTATTAACGTACATTCTTTAATCATATCATTATTGCTCATGGTCTTGTTCTAAACTAGCAAGAAATTGGTCTCGGAAGGCATAATAAAGATCATTGCTACCTTGCGTGTTTTCATGTATCCACGTCCATCTATCAAAAAGGTGGCATCAGCAGCTTCTGGACATTTGATGTATTCATTTATGTATTTATTACGTAGATCATTATACAAAGGACAATAAAATAGAAAATGTTTCTCATTCTCAATCTCACCACAAAGGAGGCAATGTTGGTCTATATTGTGGCTGCGCATAGATTGTTTGTTACCAGGTAAATCATTCACTCCAAATCTAAACCGGATAAATACATCTCTGAATTATGTAATCTCAATGTATTCTAAGTATTTTTCACTTTCTAAGGTTCTTTTGAAGGATCGATACATTCTGAATCTTTCACTTTCACGAATTTTGCTGTTCCAGCTCTGCCTATAGCAATCTTGCAGCCTATTTTTCAAGTTTACAAGAAAACTTCTCTCAGTAGTAGTGCCTCCATTTCTCCAGATATACGCATAGCCGGCCTTGCATATTACATTTTCAACTAACTTTGCCCAGTTTCGATCATCTGGGATCTTTGTGTTAGACAACATGAGGTATGCTTGCCTGGGTAGCCTATCATCGGTCATTTTAGTAAGTTTTAACCAGTACTTTATTGCTCTCATTGTACTGTTTATGGCAAGTGGAAACCTTCCTGTTTCTCCATAAACCAAACTGTTAGGTGTTCTATAGTCCACATTTAAAAAGCGTTTACAAGCAAACAGGTGAGCTTTTTCTACACTTTTATGTTCCTCAAGACCCCATAGCTCTGCCGCGTATAGTAGGGAAGACTGGACCTGTGCGTCATAGAGACGGAAAAATATTCTAGGTTTCATATTCTTAAGGCTCCACATCATTTTAAACAGATGCATTGTTTTTTGTTTTGCTGCAGTAGCCAAGCTGTCTAAAGATACTGTTGTTGAGAGTCTAGTAGAAAACGTATAACCCAGATATTTATAATTATTCACTACATCAAGTTGTTTTCCATTTAAGAACCATTTTTCACCTTGTGCTAGGTGCCCTCCTCTCCGGAAAACCATGACTTTGGTCTTATCTGTATTGATTTCCAGAGCAATTCGTTTAGACGCACACGCAAGGTTGTCTATTTGAGTCTGAAGTCCTGCTGGTGTGGTAGACAAAAGTGCCACATCATCCGCAAAGATTAAAAAGTAAAACTCTGCCATTCCAGCTACCATCTGAACACCATGTTTACCATTTTTACGGAGATAATCTGCATCTTGGTTAATGTAGAGAGAAAATAGTATTGGAGACTCTATGGCACCTTGTTTTGTTCCAATGGGGCAATCGATTAACTCTGAGATGACGCCCTTCCACCTGACACAGGCTTTTACTTGGGCGTACATAGCTTTTAGCATACCAAGGAATTTTGGGGAAACATTTGCTTGTGCAAGTGCACGCCAAAGGATCTGACGGTCAACAGAATCGAAGGCTTTTTATAATCTATAAATGCTACATATAGTTTCCCTCTGCCCCCTTCATACACATGTCTGGTTATCATGCAGTGGAGTGTAAACATATGGTCGATAGTTGAATACCCTGCCCGGAAACCAGCCTGTTCCATACAGATTTTCCCTTTCTTTTCAGCCCATGTGTGCAGTCGCTTAGTTAGCACAGAGGTAAAGACCTTGCTCATTGTACTTAGTAGGGGAGGTGTGTGAATGAAAAACAGAGTGAGGATTGAGGGTTAAGGCGAGGGGAAAGGTAGTGTGATGGAGAGGGGGGGGGGGGGGGTATGAAGACGTGAGGAGGAGGAGGCGGGGATGGGTGGATTGGGATGAGGCCGAGGGTTGGAGGTGTGAGTATTAGGAGAACTTGGAAGAGTATGCCTGAAAGAAAGATTTGCATGCAGTCTAATTCTCGATGAAATAGCTTGCAGCCGAATCCATTAGCCCGAACAAACAAGGCGAAATGAAGAAGGAAGGGGCGGAGATGGGGGGTGGGGTGGGGGTGGGGGTGCGGGTGAGGGGTGGGGGGTGTTCATCTCACGCGGGCTGCTTGGCCGTGGCGATTAAACCATCGGGTAGACTCGGAGAAGATTGATTTCTGAACTCGAGATAAAACGCATCAGGCTCGTTGTATGCCGCGCAGGAAACACTGCCTCAGTCCGTCTCCCATGGCGACGCGTACACCTCGCTGAGAGATCTCAATTGGCATCGGATGAAGTTTGAAGGGAAAAACCGCCGCATCAAACGCAATGTGATCCCCTTGTTATCGCCTGCAGCACGAAGTCCTGGGGCCGAATCTGACGTGAAGAAGATGCTTTCTTGTACGTGGCTAATCGTCTCCAAAACGCTGCTTTCAAGCCTTGCGTGGAGGCGCAGCACGGAGGAAGTAGCGGTAGTTTTACTTCATGTATCAGCTCCCTTTGTGCATTACGCCAAGATGTCTCCAGAACCTTGCTCGTCTGCACCAAAAGACATGGGTGGTTCGGGACTTGCTTAGCTTCATTAGAAAAGCCATTAACAAATCTGGCAAACACACTCATACGTAAGGTCGTCTCTGATGCCAAATGCATACCGCATTCACTCAGGGTGGTGAACTGGGTTGAGGAAAAAGTTTAATAGGTAAAAGTGTTTGTTTTGTACAGCAGCTTATCTGGGTCTCCGACCGTTTTACCCTTTCCCCCTGATCAGCTGGCCGTTTGGTCATTCCTTCACCAGTACAAGACAGGGAAACGAACACAGCGACAGACAGATAGGACGCAAACTGTCAGATGGATATCAGCGCCATATTTCCCTCCGTGGAGAGTATTCCGACCCGATGCTGGCTCGAGGCAGTATTCAGCAGTTACTCGGATCACATGTACTCGGTTTTACTCCTGACTGCGGAGAGGTCATGCGAGTTCACCACTTTATCCAAGGATACAATGCCAGGCTCCGCGCAGCGTCGAACAGCGGTACCGCTATCCGCAGGCGGCGACAAGCCCACGAGCACTGTAACCTCTGCACCAGAGCAGACATTAACTATGTTTCATGGCCAACCGCTCTGTGCAAGCTATGTAAGGCTCCTGATCACAAAAATCAGTGTTGGTCAGAGTAGGAGCTAGTTAAGTCCGGCTTCCCCCAGGTATGCGTCTTTTGCGATTCGAGTAGAGAGACGAGGTGAGTCTATCCTATTTGCCCCCTGAACCAGACGCGCGTTGCCTACGCTAGTATCTCGTGAGGTACGGCTAGAAACGCTAGGAAATCGCGAGGCGAGTGCATTGCGCACACATCCTTGCTCGCAAGCAGACAAGAGATTTCGCGAGGAGGCTTCGGAGATACTCAGCTGCAACTAGCGGGATAATTCAAAATGGCGGAGACCATGCGCATAGGGATGTTTTCACATATGGCAGTGCCTATAACGTGCGTGTCACTGTCCAAGCATGGAAAAGTGTATCCACAGGCAAGTATTTGCAGTTTGAATGTTCACTTGTATATTTTGAGGAGTATGTAAATAGGTTATTTCTGGACAAGCATTGTAGAACAGGGTTTTTTTTTCGTAGCACACGTGAAAGAGCGTCAGTACACCATAATTATATGTAAACTCTCTTAATCATGTTCCTTAAATTGATCCGAAGTGTATTGAGGCAGAACATTTTCGACAAAATTGTCTGCATGTGCATAATAGCAGGGTTGTACAAAGTTCCATTTGAGATGTCACCACGGTATGCTCAGTCAAGTGACAAACTAGTGTGATGCAAATATCGTCAGTTACTTTGTCTCACAGCAACTTCCTCACTAATTCTCGCCTGCACGCAGCCATGTTCTCTCGGACTTCCACCTAGCCAACTGATGATTTGCCGTAGCCTAGAGGCCTGGCCCTTGCTCGCCTCGCCTCGCTCGCGTGAAATTCTTTGCCAGCTAGGAGGCTAAGCAACGCGACCCTTAGCCCCGAGAAAGGTGTGAGGGGCTGATCCGCATCCCTAGCACAACATCATATCGCAGTCACCCGACGCAGTTCCGTTCCTCCCTCGGAAGGAGTTCTGACTGCTTGAGGCCGGCCCTGACAGGGTTGCCAGGGAAGACCCTGAAACTTCTGCATCCACACCTACCAGATTGATGATGAGGACATCGAGAGGTTGCTGCCGCGATTTAGACTCAAGTCTCTTTGCATGAGAACCGTCGACGATAAATTATGATGAAAACGACGTCGATTATTGTTTTGATCGTTGTTGTTGTTGTTGTTGTTGTTGGTGTTGTTGTTGTTGCTGTTGTTTATTTGACTAATTTCTGCTCTCAAGCAATTTCACGTCTTCATCGAAAACGATGTTGTTTTTATATTTACGTATTATAGTTTTAATCTTAAAAAAGCAGAGATGTGTAGGTGCTCAAGGTAAATGTGTTGTTTTACATAGCAACTTCTTGTCCCTACCCGAGCCTCAAACCGCCTCATTCTTTACCTCCGATCATAGGGTCTCTTGACAAATTGTTTATACCGCTATGGCATATAATTAACACACCGACAAACAGACAAGACGCACACAGTCGGGCATTAGCATCCTCTCCACAACCCGAAGGGTATTCCTCATGGCAACTGCGTGCAAATCACAGCTCGCTCTCACATGTACCCGATACTTCTCCCCGTTTTATCTTTGCCTGTGCTCAATAATACGAATCGTGACTAAGTAGTTACCAAAAGCAGTTGCCACGAGGCAGGCGTCTCATTCGCATCACATTGCGATGATTCTCCCCATGTCAGGAGAGAGCTGCAGGCCACTCCTTGCTGTGCAGCCATCATGCACACGTGTTATGGTCTGCACGTGCAAACGTCTGTGTTCCTGCCACTATCACATGCCAGACACTGAAAAACACTATTCTTTAGACGATGTTAGTGTCAGCTGCAAAAACATCAGTCACGTTCGTTCCATTAGCTCGTTGCATAGAACAAGTGTTATAGACTAATAATCTTAATGGATTTCTTTAGATTTTAGGGAAAAGCGGTTTAGTTGCACCTGCAAATATTCCGTAACTGTGGCACAACACTGAAAGAAGAACCAGTAGCAGCGGCAACGTCAAAGTTCGTAGTGGAATGACAGAACCCCTAGGTATCATTAAACCACTGAAACTAAAGCAGCACCGTCAACGGCTGCAACACCACCATTCGCTACAACTATGACGAGGACTGCAACTAGTGTACGTAGGAAAGACATTCGCGTGCTACAGACATTACCCTCTCTGGTTTGACCCAGAAGCAACAAGAGAAATCATCGTTAAAATTCAAGTTTTTATGCGTATGTCTTGCTCTATATACATTTCATTCATACGAATCGTATTCTCGATCTTTTGCTTCTTTCTGTAAACCATTTTTTTGCCCATTTCACCTGTGTGAACGTAGTCGACAATAACTTCGAGCGGCCGTGAGTATCAAGGCCGCCATAATGTATTTGGAAGGCTTTTCTTCTCTCTCTGACAGAGCACTGCACAATTACGGACTCGTTCCAGGCTTTACTGCTATGCAGATGGACATTTCAAATGCATGAAACTGTAAAGCTCTTGCAAATGTCAAAATATGCTGTTGATAACGCAGAACTGTGATCATATGACTACAGCACACTAATAATAAAGCCCGGGATTTCATAAAAGTAGTGAAGGCATACACAGAAACAACCTCGATGTAAGGATATGATCACGGTCCGAAGGAGTGTGAAACATACTTTTGCTATACGATGGCGATTATAAACGACAGGGAAATGGAAGTGTAAAAACATAACTGTCAGTTCGCCGATCGCAACACTTTACCTGCGTAGCGGAATAGAAGTAAATCAAGTGTACTCACACACACTTTTGCTCACAGGAAGATCACATATACATTGTATCATTTTCCAAATCAAAGGTGCCGAATCAGACCTCAAAGAACTAGAAAAGATATCACTTTGCCACTGATTTAATTCAGGGGGTGGATTTATGCGAGAACCATGATATTCCTTGAAGTGCTGCAAAATATTCCTGCACAAATATACAGTCATACTGCACTGGAAAAGTGTGCTTCACCATCGTTTCTAATGATTTTTCAATAGATCTATCGACATACGAAAAGCACCAAGGAAAAGATGGGAAAAATTCTCATTTCTATCGAAATATTCAATTACCGCTCCATGTTATTACAAAAAAGCAACATAGCCATCCTTTCCTCTCTCGTCTACTACAGCAACAACGTACAACCCTGATCATCACATAAACATACGATAAAACATTAGCTTTGAAAATGCTCGTGTGGGCCTTGTTTGTTTCCATGACATTACATCAAGCACTTCAGATTTTTTTTCCTCCAAAACACCGCCGTGTCTGTGGGGTGGCACTTGGGAGGAGGAAGGTAAGCACTGGGGGCGAAGGAGCTGTAAGAATCCGTTGTCCGATTCTTTACATCTCCAAGACACACCTTGTAAAACACCTCCATGCAGGGCACAGAGAGGGGGAGTTTCTCATCGCCAAGGAAACAGTGCCAGTGTTGTCCCTGGTGGAGAATGACGTGCACGAAGCGAGAGCTAGGCGAGAGCCCTTCCCGTCAGCCTGGCATTATCCAGCACAGAATCTGCCTCTTCGTTTCCGCCTCTCAGTTTCACATCCACTGCTCTCTCGAAAGGTCAGAGAACAAGATGAAATTTCAGGTAATGATAGAAAAAAGGAGGGGGGAAAATAGGTGTTTTCGTCGAAAAGGACGAGTGCTCACGGAAATTCCCGATACATAACGGTAAACGGAATCGATTTTGTTGCAGCGTATTTTAATGCCATATCTACAATAACGTGATTGTATAACACCACTATGAAATGAATCATTGACGCAGTCACTTTTCTTGGGCAGACAAAATACTAAATCGGTGCAGAATGGTTATTATGGTTTTTCCTTCTGCCATTATCTCGCCAAGATGGCGGGAAATTGCAAGCCCGATTCTAGGGACGACAGGATAAATGGGAAAATATTATACATGACATAACTAAGATGCACAAGCGGCGTATCATTCGCAGGGCAAGGTCAAATGCGGACACTGAAGATTTTGGCAAGACGAGCCTGTGGCGAGGTCGCAAGCAGGGCGAAATGAAGAAAAAAGCGCCATGCAAAATGTGCCAGCCGTCCTCGCGTTGTCTCTGAGGGCTGGAGGCGGCGTGCTGGTGTCATTGCTAGGGACTCTTCAGGCCTTATCTTGCACGGACACCCAGGGACAGCTCCATCATCAGCATGGCTCAGTCGAGGACCTGGCTTGTCCGTGTTCTTCCTGGGACGCGTTGGTCAGAATCTCTCTCTCTCTCTCTCTCTCTCTCTCTCTCTCTCTCCGTCTACTTCTCTCCCTATGTTAGCATTCTGGACTCCATCTAGCTTTACCCCGCATCTGTTTTCGTTTTCCCTCAACTTTCAACCTTTCCTCCCAGTACACCCATCCCAGTTTATTTACTTAGCACGCTCTTATCTCCACTATACGCCTTTCCTCTTCAATCAGTCTTTTTTGTGATCACTCTTGTTCCTCTCTCTTTTTCTCCTTTCGTTTTTCTTTCCTCTCTTGTACAATGAATGCGATCTTTCACCACCACAACGTACCATTCACGTTTCTGTCGCTCTGTCTCCAACTCTTACAAGACCGTTCATGTCAGTGCTTTTCAGCAGACTTCAGTCGTTCTCAAGCCTAGCGTCATTCCTCTTTCCTGCTTTTCACAAGTTTTCGTCACATGCACTCTCCCCGCCCCATTTCCACCCCTACCCCCTTCACTCCCTCCTAAGTGTCTGTGGCAGATGCCTCCGAGAAGATCTCTGCGGTGTTGGCTCCAGCCTTTCCTGTTTAGAATCCTGCATTGCTTTGTCTCGTTACCGGCACTATACCCGCTTCCGCCCCTTGTCTCTCTGCACCATTTTCACACAGTCTGGAACCTGACTTCTCATGCTACCCACTGCAATCACATCCAGTTCTCTATCCTGCACTCTTCCACCATTTCGCTTAGGTAGCCCAGCTCTTCTCATTCCACATGCACCCTGCAACTAATGCTCTGTCACTCCTCACCATCCCGCCGTGTTTCCCTTCACTCTACAATATTCCCATCGCCACCAAAAATACCACCAGCACCAGCATCAGCAACAGCAGCAGCACCACTACCACCATCATCATCGTCGTCGTCATCATCAGCGTCGTCACCATCATCATCTTCTTCATCATCATCATCTTCATCGTCATCATCTTCATCATCATCTTTACCACCACCGCGATCACCACCACCAACACCAACACCATCACATCAACATCGTCATCATCATCATCAGCAGCAGCAGCAGCAGCAGAGGCACCACCATCACTATCACCACCACCACCACCACCTACCTACCTTACTACACCATTTCCACTACTACAACCAACACCAACACCAACAATACCACCACCACCACTACTACCACTATGTATAAATTGATCCTCTGTTGTCACTGACTCTTATGTTACTTTTGTCCAATATAATATTCTATCCTCAAACCGCCGTCCAAAAACATTTGCTTTCACCCAAACAACCCGCCTAATCTTTATCATATAAATCTCCCTCCCCCTTCGCACCCCAACCCCCCCCCCCCCCCCTCATCTCCCACCCCTTCACATTCCCTCTTACTCCCTTCCACTCGACTCCTCTCCGCCAAGCTCCTCCACGAAATATGAACCGGAAACAGCATGTCTTCGCTGATGCGTCACCAGAGGGGGTCTGTTTTCTTTTCCCTCGCGACAGATGAATCCACTTACAGCAAGATCGAAGCTCACGCTGGGTCTCCCTGCCTTTGCTGAGGACTCTAGACTGAAGAAGCATTACTTAAGGTGGATACTAGTTCAGACTTCAGTCTAAAAAATATCAGTGTGAAAACTCGGAGGAGTTGATATAATGTGATAAGCGTTGCGTTCGATACAGTGCAGTACGCTTATTGCAAATATTCATGTAAGTGGAATACACAGTTAAATCATAAATGGCCTATCTGGCTTACATAAGAAAAGGGCCTAAATAATAAGATCGAGTATTTTCATGGAGATAAGGAATGTCCCGAGGAGAGAGGATATAACAACAAATGTTAATCTAACACGCTCCAAAAGGGTCATTGGGCAACTCCAGCAGACAGCCGAGGCAACGTTCTTGTGGATCTGGCACAAAAGCAAATACCCTAGGGGGCCTTAAGTTCTGCTCCAAACCGATTACCCCGTGTGACGTTTGCTGCTTGGGGCTGCCCATATCCGAGCTACTGGATAAGGCCCCGAAAGCTCCACAGACATGGGTTCCAGCAGAGGAGGGGGGTATCGTGCGGTGGCTGCCGTATGTGCATTTTGCCAGATGTTCGGGATCTTGTTTAACGTCAAAGCTGTAAACATACGCAACGTCCAATCAGTGAGTTCTTATGATAAATCCGTTTCTCACACCAAACATTGTCTGTGTTTTCGTCCCAGTTTTGATAGCGACTCCTGAGCGCTTACAGCGATCACTTTCAAATGATACCGGAAACACCTTCGTATCGTGTTGGATTGCTTTGGATCGCTTATCCACACTCTGGGAAACCAGCCCCAGTGCACACATGCAAATCTCACCTGTTCATTCCAGGTGTCACTGTATTCCTGTGCCCTGTCTTTGCTGCCAGTGTGCGTTGTCGGGATCCACTCGTAGAGCGTTATTTGTTATTCACCAAGGTTGTTTTTGGTAGCATTCATTTTGGAATCCTGAACTTTGGCAGTTTATACATTCGAGTTGCTTAGACATTGCTTAACAAGTATACTTTCTTTTTTTCAGCGGCATAGTAGTTTTGATGGAGTCCATGTGTCCGCATAAGGTACAGTATCAGTGACACAAAACTGAACTTCAGTATAAAACCAGGTCCAAATCTGCTTCTGCTGGATGTGTGTGCTCTCACAAAATATAATTTTACAACTCTGCCAATGAAGCAAGCTCGCTCATCTTTGCTTCTCTACTAACTCGTACGGTACAATTAATCATGTGCAACATATTTACATGATAATTAGCAAAATTGTGAAACTGTCGACAATGTACACATTCCTTTCATTTGTAAGCTTTGAATGCATAATTATGTGCAGTTTACTTTGAGCAAGAATACAACACAGTTTACTCGACCACACCATAACATAACTACAGAAAGTTTGTACCGAAAGACAAAACTTTCTACAAACGAAAGTTCATGTCCCTTCTCTCCACAGACGGTGATGATGCTGGCAAAGTAGCAAGTCTTAATTGCTGCATTTTAAAAATGAAAGTACAAAGAATGCATTTCTGTAGTTGATTCGCACAGACAAAACATTCAGTAATACATGATGCGACGCAGTCCAGTCCAAATGGAAGTTTTCAGCTCGGGAAACTCTTCAACAGCACGCAAGAGTCACATGAATAAAGATTTAAGGAGAAACATTGAACAAACCAGAGAAAAACCACATCAAAGCACCCTCATTAACTTCACAGTAAGGCTCTGTCAGACGCTATAGTTGTTGCTTTGAGCTTAGCTGAGACCTGTAACAGTTCTTTGTTGAGACAGAATTAACTTCACAGTAAGGCTCTGCCAGACGCTATAGTTGTTGCTTTGAGCTTAGCTGAGACCTGTAACAGTTCTTTGTTGAGACAGAAAGGACTGCACAGCGTCAGACCTGGGTCGATGACGTGAGCAGTGCCGCACTCCAGACATTGTCCAGATCTGCTGCGGCCAATGCCAAAATAAGAGACAATCCCAGAATGCATCAAACGTCTACAGGCCATCTAGCGATTAAATCCAAGAACTTTCGAAGGTGAACTCTGTATCAGTATTCGCATCAGTCGCTCCCTCCTTCCTCCGCAGTTTGCTGCAAAGTCCACCGTGTTCCAGCAGATGATCTGCTGGGAGAATATTCAATTGAGTTTCGATGCCAGCGATTTCTTTGACTGATGCTGCGTTCTCGTGTGTCGACGTTTACTGATATGCTGCTTATCGTGTTAGCGGCGTTCATCGTGGGTTTCGCCATAAAAGTCAAATGAACGCACGCCATTGCAACGTCTGTCTCGCCCTGACTTCTTCACGTTTTTAGTCAGATTCTCATGTTAGCATGAACATTAGCACTCGTAATTCTTGTCTCCCGCATTCTCACTCCTTCATGCATTAAGTCACCTACCCTGAACCATTCATGAACCATTAAGTGCACAAATAGGAGAGTGAGAGGGATAAGTAAGAAAATTAGGGGGAACTTTATTGAACCAGCACTGGTACGATTCTGAACACGATCACCCTTGCCTTTTCCATCACTTCATGACAATAATGACCTTTTTTTCATTCGTATCGAAACATATTCGTGCCAACCATAGAGAGCTTCCATTTAAAAGAAAATTCCATTATTGTGCCAATGGCAACGTTCTCCTCATGAAGTACAAGAAGTACTTCGCAGCCAAACTCATCTGGCGTGACAGTGACTTCGCACTGACATCACCTGCGGTCCTGTGAACAGGGAGTAAAGTGTGAAGTAGTTTGAGACCTAAACATGGGTGATAATTTCGCTATACATAAATCACATCATTACCTAAAGTTACCTTTAGACAACGTCCAGAGCAATAGCGTACATAATGTTGAGACACCACGATCAACTAGAGCATCTTTCAAATTCAACTGACGTTTTTGAATACATAAATGTATATGCCTGACTTATTCGTAAGGAACTTGTTAATCTACAAGTTTTTTAACCGGCTCTTTAAAATAGGAATTGCATAATTAATGTTTATATATTTCAATGTTGGTTGCGAATGCATACGTATATAAACTTCCTACGAAGATGTGTGGCCCCCCCTGGTCGCCATACGAGCTGAAAATTGTGTATTATGTGCAAAGGTAAAGGCCGATGCTCTCAACAGAATGTCCTGAACAACGAGTTTTCTTTTATACGAAAGTACAAGTGAAAATACTATGCAACTCCTACTGACCCATGCATACTACCCAGCTTCCCCCATCATCCCCCCTCTCTCTCGTATTCTCTCTCTCTCATTCTCTCACATTCTCTCTCTCTCATTTTCTCTCTCTCATTCTCTCTCTTTCTCATTTTCTCTCTCTCATTCTCTCTCTCATATTCTTTCTCTCTCTCACATTCTCTCTCTCTCTCACACATTCTCTCTCACATTCTCTCTCTCTCACACATTCTCTCTCATATTCTCTCTCTATCACATTCTCTCTCTCTCTCACATTCTCTCTCTCTCTCTGTCTCTCTCATTCTCTCTCACATTCTCTCTCTCACATGTTCTCTTTCACATTCTCTCTCTCTCACATTCTCTCTTTCTCACATTCTCTTTCTCTCTCTCTCTCTCTCTCTCTCTCTCTGTCACACACACTCTCTCTCACATTCTCTCTCTCTCACAGTCTCTCTCACAGTTTCTCTCTCTCTCACAGGCTCTCTCTCACAGTCTATCTCTTTCTCTCTCACAGTCTCTCCCTCTCTCACAGTCTCTCTCTCCCTCACAGTCTCTCTCTCCCCCATCTATCTCACAGTCTCTCTCTCACACATTTTCTCTCTCTCTCATTCTCTCTCTCTCTCATTCTCTCTCTCACATTCTCTCATTCTCTCATTCCCTCTCTCATTCTCTCATTCTCTCTCTCTCATTCTCTCTCTCTCATTCTCTCTCTCTCATTCTCTCTCTCTCATTCTCTCTCTCATTCTCCCTCTCTCATTCTCTCTCTCATTCTCTCTCTCTCATTCTCTCTTTCTCATTCTATCATTCTCTCTCTCATTCTCTCTCTCATTCTCTCTCTCTCATTCTCTCTCATTCTCTCTCTTTCTCATCCTCTCTCTCATTCTCTCTCTCTTTCTCTCTCTCTTTCTCTCTCTCTCATTCTTATTCTCTCTCATTCTCTCTCATTCTCTCTCTCTCATTCTTACTCTCTCTCTCTAAAATCTCACTCTCTCTCTCATTCTCACTCTCTCTCTCATTCTTACTTTCTCTCTTATTCTCTCTCTCTCATTCTCACTCTCTCTCTCTCATTCTCTCTCTCATTCTCCCTCTCTCATTCTTACCCTCTCTCTCTCTTAATTCTCACTCTCTCTCTCTTTCTCATTTTCTCTCTCATTCTCTCTCTCATTCTCTCTCATTCTCTTTCTCTCTCATTCTCTCTCTCATTCTCTCATTTCTCTCTCTGTCTCATTCTCTCTTTCATTCTCTCTCATTCTCTCTCTCTCATTCTCTCTCTTTCATTCTCTCTCACTCTCTCTTTCTCTCTCACTCTCTCTTACTCTCATTCTCTCTCATTCTCTCTCTCATTCTCTCTCTCATTCTCTCATTCTCTCTCTCTCATTTTCTTTCATTCTCTCATTCTCTCTCATTCTCTCTCTCACTCTCTCTCTCATTCTCTCTCTCATTTTCTTTCTCTCTCTCACACTCTCTCTCATTCTCTCTCTCACTCTCTCATTTTTTCTCACTCTCTCCCTCTCTCACTCTCTCTCTCTCATTCTTTCTGTCTCTCATTCTCTCATTCTCTCTCTCTCATTCTCTCTCTCTCATTCTCTCCCTCTCTCATTCTCTCTCATTCTCTCTCTCGTTCTCTCTCTCTCATTCTCTCTCACATTCTCTCTCTCTCTCTCTCGCATTCTCTCTCTCACTCTCATTCTCTCTCACTCTCTCATTCTCTCTCATTCTCTCTA
>JAWQFJ010006879.1:5000-17500 GCA_034096865.1 Theodoxus fluviatilis | reverse complement strand
ATGGCTGCGGCGCTGCTTCATCGCCGGCAAATAGACTGCTTTCTATTCAAGGCAACGAGCCTTGTCTTACGCCCGCACGTTCTGCTTGCTGCGAGCAGCAGACGCGGAAACCTGGAGCGCGTTCAAGTCTCTTCTTGAAGGCCTGCGCAGGGCTACATTTCGCCTACATTCTTGTTCAGGCTTTGCAATGGAGTCATTTAAGACCGAGCGTAGTTGAATGTCCACTGCGCTGAGCCTTGACAGTGCCTGCGGAGTTGAAGCCTGAACAAGAAGCAAAATTTCTGCTGCGAGCTCAAAATGTTGCGGCTTTGTCGTCTCCTGTGCAACGGCCTAAACGAGTGGAGAACACAAGCAGTGTTTTCGCGCATGTTGATTCAGAAGGTCAGATTGTGGAAAATCACGCCAACGCATGAATAGTGCCTTTGGATCCCTTGACATTTCTCCTAGCTATACACGACGTGCGCAAACCACACGAACTTTCATACGGCACTGAAAAGATGCCCACGTTTTGACACCGTCGATGGCGATCTCCTAAACCAATCACAAACGAGAATGTCTGTTCGTTGCATCATCTGATTACCATGAGAAGGCAATCTTGTTTGTATTCAAGTGTTTAAATGTGACTAAAAACTACAGCAGACGCCAGAAAGGATGGCCGACCTAAAATTACTCGATGATGACGATGATGACGACGACGACGACGACTACTGACGACTGACGACTGACGACTGACGACTGACGATGATGATGATGATGATGATGATGATGATGATGATGATGATGATGATGATGATGATGATGACGACGACGACGACGTTTTAAGGCCTATCAGCCTTTGACTACTATGCAAGGTCACTGATCACAACAGTTGCTGAAGCTGATTACAGTATGGGCAAGTGAAGTCTCCATTTCTCTACTCATTTACCTCTCAAGAATCGCGTAGGGAAACGCGATGAATCTATTCTTCTCCCCAAACCCATAGTGGGTACAAGTACTCAAGAGGAGCATTTACTAAAAACACTAACATTAATTTTTGCACAACAATAAGTCGTGCCGTTTGAAGTTTTTTTTTCTTTGGCCTGTTGCTTTTCTGCACAAATGTAACACCTTCCTCGTTGTTGCCTAGGTTTATCGAATAAACGCTTGTTTATTGCCTCAACAAGCGTAATTTATGAGTTTTGTGCGAAATAGTCTTAGAACTACTTTAACGGCGTATGTCAGTGAGCAGATCGGTTATCCCACAAGCCTCTCGTGTGACCTTCTCATGCATATTCCGGACGGAATCGTTCCATCACGTGATGTGAACTGTGCTAGAGACGCTTTCGCCGGCAGGCAAAGTCTCTAGTGGACTAGAATAGACAGCACGCTGCAAGAGCATCCTCTTTGGCATTCGTCCCGGAAGGACAAGCCGGAAGGTACCCAGGTGAAAAGTCAGCTCTTGATTCCCTTCAAGGAACACTGCCTCTTCTCATTCAGCGCACTTCCGAGGAACTTTGCATTAGTTAAAAGATGCCGATGACATGCACGTGTTTGTCATAGATTACATACAGTGTCACGGATTACGGTATCAGGAAGATGGAAGCTGGGGTTGGACCATGCAGAATAGTGAAAACAAGGGGGACTTCGGTCCAACTGCTTGATATATTATTCACAAGGTTTCGGAGCTCAGGGCTCCTTCTTCAGGCGAGCCAGCCCACTCAACGGCCGACCTGGGAGTGAACGTGCTCGCGGGAGGCTTCCACTAGTTCCAGGACCAACGACGTCGGCGAGTGGCGGAGCAGCGACTCGCGTGAAAATTCAAGACCCATGAGGCTGGACTGTACCGTGACTTCTGGGGTTCATGAGTCACTGCATGCGATTCCCTGGGGTCCACGCCTCATGGGTGACCTCTCACTTCCGTGAGCACACTTCAGGGACTCATTTCCCGTGCGCGTCGCCAGGTGTGGGCAGTTAGACTCCATGCTCACCCTATTTGTATTTAAGCTTCTACTCTGCACCTCTTGTCACTCCAGTAATATTTATGAAGAAAATCACATTATCAAAAACTACTACAGCAAGTTTTCCTGTTTGAAGAGCAGAGGAAGTGCTAACAAATATAGAAAAACCCAGGGCGCTAACTAAACATGCACTGCAAAAAAAGTCATGATTTACAGGTGGAAGGAATTGGCTGGAATGGAAGTGACGTGGAGTGGGGTTTTCCGCTCTAGAGTGGCGGGAAGGGGAGGCGAGATAAGGGGGAAAAAGGGAAAGAAAGCTGAGTATAGAGTATTGGAGTTGAAGGAAAACTGGATGGAACTGCATTAATGGAGAGGGAAGGGGTGGATAGGGAGAAGACTGCCGATTAGATTAGTGGGGTTGGAGAGAGAGAGAGACAGAGAGAGACAGAGAGACAGAGACAGAGAGAGACAGAGACAGAGAGACAGAGAGACAGAGACAGAGAGACAGAGAGACAGAGAGACAGAGACAGAGAGGGGGGGGGGGAGAGATAAACTGGATGGAACTGGAGGAGCGGAGAGGGAAGGAGCGGAGAGGGAAGGGGTGGCGAAAGAGAACAAGGAAGATAACTGTGTGGAGGGAAACTGGATGGAACTGGAGGCGGGTGGAGGTGGGGGTCGGGGTGTGTTGTTGAATGTTTTTTTATCAGCTGTGGCTTGACCTAAAAATCCTAAACAGAATGTAAGGACAAAAAGCTGTATGCAGCTCCAGACGCCCCGAGTGGTTACAGTGTTGACTGCTCGACACTTGCCTTGACTTCATCACCTCGGAGCGCCGCCTAAACACGTGATTAACAGAGAAGAAACGTTAAAAGATAAATAATTTAAAAAGAAGTACAACTCCCAGTAAAAGGCGATTGTGCTGACAGACGGGATGAAGATGCAAATGTTCCTTACACACTCTTTGAGACAGTGCTGACTTTGTGACAAACTTGGTTGAAGATTGAACGGAAATGGATCAACGCTCTCGAGTTCACGCTATGAGATTTTAAGAGAATTTGGCCACGCATGAATCTGGAAATTGCGAATCCACTTGAATGGCACTTTTGCGGCTGTCACAAATTCTATGGTGAGTCTTTTGCAAATGTGTGACGACACAAAATGTAAAAAGTAAAAATACAGGATTCTGATAAATTGATTATTTTGTACATCTTTCAAACAAAACTTTCACGAACATACAAATGAAAATGAAAGAAGAAAAGAAAACAGTTACAAATTAAAACATTTTTAAAAACCGCCCAGCGGGCTTATCCACAACCGTTCTTAGAATCAATCCATCATATTTATCCATTTCCCCTCTCCGCATCCTCTATATATAGGCGAGGGAGAACGCCTTGAATCAGATTATGCACAAATAAAAACGTGCAGCACGAGCCGCTGCAGAACCAATACAAAACACGTGCAACACGCTCTGAAAATGCGCAATCAGCGAGTGCTGACAGCGCATAACTCCGAGACAAAATTCTCTATGATATTTTAAAGTTAAAAAATATCAAACCGAGTCGTGACAGGTTAGACTTTCTCCTGTCTAAGCCGAAAACTAAGACACGACTTGGTCCAATCCTAACTCTTTCCTTCTAAAACGAAAAGGACTGCTAGGGCTCTGTCAACAGATTTACAACCTGCCTGTCACTAGATTGACAACCTGCCTGTCACTAGATTTACACTTGCCTGTCACTAGATTTACACCTGCCTGTCACTAGATTTACACCTGCCTGTCACTAGATTAACAGCCTGCCTGTCACTAGATTTACACCTGCCTGTCACTAGATTGACAACCTGCCTGTCACTAGATTTACAACCTGCCTGTCACTAGATTTACAACCTGCCTGTCACTAGATTGACAACCTGCCTGTCACTAGATTTACACCTGCCTGTCACTAGATTTACACCTGCCTGTCACTAGATTTACACCTGCCTGTCACTAGATTTACACCTGCCTGTCACTAGATTTACACCTGCCTGTCACTAGATTTACAACCTGCCTGTCACTAGATTTACAACCTGCCTGTCACTAGATTTACAACCTGCCTGTCACTAGATTTAGACATGTCTGTCAACAGATAAAAAACGAACAACCAGCGACATCACAACTTGCTTCTCGTACACAAGTAGAGAAAATTATTAACTCCCAGAACCCAAAAAGAACGATAATCAATGGAAGTGGGGAGCTACCTCTCAGACCCTCTAAAAAAAGAAACCAAGAGGTGGGGAGCTACCTCCCAGACCCCTCAACAAAAAACTGGATGAAAGACAGACATTGCCAGAAGGGCTTAAGACTATGGATACAGTCTGAACAGGTGACCACAGCACCCCCAGGAACGTCCTCACGACTGCTCCTAACCATGCCTCTAACACCAGGAGAGACACTAACCCACAACAAAAAAGAAACCTGGTCTGCCCAGATCCAGTGCTGTCACCTAACCCAGTGAACAGCAACCATCCAAGTCTGCCCCGGCAAGACCAAACACTGTCACTCAATTCTGATCAGTAACGCCCAACACAGGGCACGGAAAAAAACAACTCGACAGACTGACCCATCCTCGAAGTCTGTGTACAGCCCAGACCTCCTAGCTGACAAGACTAAACAAAACAGCCAGCGACATGCGCGGCAAAGTAGCATAGAAACTTTGTAAAATAAACCAGAGCTTTAAAAAATGTACATTGATTTAAAGTTGACAATTACAAGTCATGCAAGACAACACAAGATTAGTGACTAAATTTGTGGAAGGAATCCTGGACGAGCTCCCATCTGTCACGGTTGGGGTGGGTGGAAGGTGGCTCGACCCCCAACCGGACAGTGAAAAAAAAAGAAAGGGAAAATCCTTCCTCAGTCACTAATCACATTTAAAGACAATGACGCCACAAACCAAATCCGGCGTAAAACAACATCAACTCAATTACTCAAACATCTTTCAAACAAAACTTTCACGAACATACAAATGAAAATGAAAGAAGAAAAGAAAACAGTTACAAATTTAAAACATTTTAAAAACCGCCCAGCGGGCATATCCATAACAGTTCTTAAAATCAATCCATTATATTTCTCCATTTCCCCTCTCCGCATCCTCTATTTATAGGCGAGGGAGAACGCCTTGAATCAGATTATGCACACACACAAAAAACGTTCAGCACGAGCCGCTGCAGAACCAAAACAAAACACGTGCAACACGCTCTGAAAATGCGCAATCAGCAAGTGCTGACAGCGCATAACTCTTAAAAGCGTATCACCTCCGAGACAAAATTCTTTATAATATTTTAAAAATTAAAAATATCAAACCGAGGCGTGACACCTTGTACGAAATCGAAAAGGAAGGAATAGAATAATGGTGAAGACTTGTGATGCGAGCGAGTGTGTGTGTGTGCGTGTGTGTGTGTGTGTGTGTGCGTGCGTGCGTGCGTGCGTGCGTGTGTGTGTGACTGTGCGAGCGTGTGAGTGATTCCAGGTAGACCTTTGCTGGCATCGCAGCGCCCTGGCCTGCGACTATTCTGTGACCCCGAGTCACGTGACTCTGGCACAGTTCGCAATGAATGAGCAATAGACCTGACCCTTCGCATTACAGAGTTGCGCCAAAAATAGTTCGCCCTGATACTACTTTTCTCTCCACTTTTTACAGAAACCCTGCAGATGTCAAAATTTATTTCCATTTTAACACATACATTTTAGTTAATCGAATAAACGCTTGTTTATTGCCCCAACAAAAGTAAGTTATGAGTTTTGTGCGAAATAGTCTTAGGACTACTTTAACGGCGTACGTTAGGGAGCAGATCGGCTATCCCACAAGCCTCTAGTGAATTTTTTGGACAAAATCCTTCCATCACTTGATGTCAGCTGTGCTAGAGGCTGTTTCGCCGGCAGGCAAAGTCTCTAGTGGACTAGAATGGTCGACGACTAGACCGCGCAAGAACTCAGACTGACAATTTAATGTCTTTTTATATTAGCTATGAAAGATGGCTGATCTGTTTTGAAATTCTTTGTTGGACACTTGAGGTGAAGGAGTCAATGGCATGAGACGGGTTCACCAAAGGTCAAGCTAAAAAATAAATGTCCACCATCTTTCAGGTATACGAAAACGAGGTAACTCGCTTTTACATAGTAAAAGAGAAATGTGTCCGTCTTTTTTTAGGGCCACAAGTGGATTCAAACATGAAAAAATTTAATTACCATAATAAATCATCGAGAATATTGATATTGTATAATTTTTACATTTATGATTTGTGCACAATCACCAAAACAACAATTTGTAACAATATGTATTCAGAAATGAGTGTCCGAAACAGTGGCGGTCAGACGTGCACAAATGAAGTGTGACTATAGGCTTGTTCACGAGGCGCAGCGATTCAAATCGCTGCTCAGCGCTGCACAGCGCTTGCGCCGTGAAACGGCTTGTTCAGGACGCGTAGCGCTGCAAAGCGCTGCATGTGATTCGGCGCTTTGAATCGCTGCGCCTCGTGAACAAGCCTATAGTCACACTTCAATTGTGCACGTCTGACCGCTACGGTTTCGGGACACTCATTTCTGAATACATATTGTTACAAATTGTTGTTTTGGTGATTGTGCACAAATCATAAATGTAAAAATTATACAATATCAATATTCTCGATGATTTATTATGGTAATTAAAGTTTTTTCATGTTTGAATCCATTTGTGGCCCTAAAAAAAGACGGACACATTTCTCTTTTACTATGTAAAAGCGAGTTACCTCGTTTTCGTATACCTGAAAGATGGTGGACATTTATTTTTTAGCTTGACCTTTGGTGAACCCGTCTCATGCCATTGACTCCTTCACCTCAAGTGTCCAACAAAGAATTTCAAAACAGATCAGCCATCTTTCATAGCCAATATAAAAAGACATTAAATTGTCAGTCTGAGTTCTTGCGCGGTCTTGTCGTCGACCATTCTAGTCCACTAGAGACTTTGCCTGCCGGCGAAACAGTCTCGAGCAATGCTGACATCACGTGATGGAAGGATTTTGTCCAAAATATTCAAATGAGGGTCACACTAGAGGCTTGTGGGATAGCCGATCTGCTTCCTTACGTACGCCGTTAACGTAGTCCTAAGACTATTTCGCACAAAACTCATAACTTACTTTTGTTGGGGCAATAAACAAGCGTTTATTCGATAAACTACAATGTATGTGTTAAAATGGAAACAAATTTTGACATCTGCAGGGTTTCTGTAAAAAGTGGAGAGAAAAATAGTATCAGGGTGAACTATATTTGGCGCAACTCTGTAATGCGAAGGGTCAGGTCTATTACTCATTCATTGCGAACTGTGCCAGAGTCACGTGACTCGGGGTCACAGAATAGTCGCAGGCCAGGGCGCTGCAATGCCAACAAAGTTCTACCTGGAATCACTCACACTCACGCACAGTCACACACACACGCACGCACGCACGCACGCACGCACACACACACACACGCGCGCGCACACACACACACTCGCTCGCATCACAAGTCTTCACCATTATTCTATTCCTTCCTTTTCGATTTCGTACAAGGTGTCACGCCTCGGTTTGATATTTTTAATTTTTAAAATATTATAAAGAATTTTGTCTCGGAGGTGATACGCTTTTAAGAGTTATGCGCTGTCAGCACTTGCTGATTGCGCATTTTCAGAGCGTGTTGCACGTGTTTTGTTTTGGTTCTGCAGCGGCTCGTGCTGAACGTTTTTTGTGTGTGTGCATAATCTGATTCAAGGCGTTCTCCCTCGCCTATATATAGAGGATGCGGAGAGGGGAAATGGATAAATATGATGGATTGATTCTAAGAACGGTTGTGGATAAGCCCGCTGGGCGGTTTTTAAAAATGTTTTAATTTGTAAATGTTTTCTTTTCTTCTTTCATTTTCATTTGTATATTCGTGAAAGTTTTGTTTGAAAGATGTTTGAGTAATTGAGTTGATGTTGTTTTACGCCGGATTTGGTTTGTGGCGTCATTGTCTTTAAATGTGACTAGTGACTGAGGAAGGATTTTCCCTTTATTTATTTTTTCACTGTCCGGTTGGGGGTCGAGCCACCTTCCACCCACCCCAACCGTGACAGATGGGAGCTCGTCCAGGATTCCTTCCACAAATTTAGTCACTAATCTTGTGTTGTCTTGCATGACTTGTAATTGTCAACTTTAAATCAATGTACATTTTTTAAAGCTCTGGTTTATTTTACAAAGTTTCTATGCTACTTTGCCGCGCATGTCGCTGGCTGTTTTGTTTAGTCTTGTCAGCTAGGAGGTCTGGGCTGTACACAGACTTCGAGGATGGGTCAGTCTGTCGAGTTGTTTTTTTCCGTGCCCTGTGTTGGGCGTTACTGATCAGAATTGAGTGACAGTGTTTGGTCTTGCCGGGGCAGACTTGGATGGTTGCTGTTCACTGGGTTAGGTGACAGCACTGGATCTGGGCAGACCAGGTTTCTTTTTTGTTGTGGGTTAGTGTCTCTCCTGGTGTTAGAGGCATGGTTAGGAGCAGTCGTGAGGACGTTCCTGGGGGTGCTGTGGTCACCTGTTCAGACTGTATCCATAGTCTTAAGCCCTTCTGGCAATGTCTGTCTTTCATCCAGTTTTTTGTTGAGGGGTCTGGGAGGTAGCTCCCCACCTCTTGGTTTCTTTTTTTAGAGGGTCTGAGAGGTAGCTCCCCACTTCCATTGATTATCGTTCTTTTTGGGTTCTGGGAGTTAATAATTTTCTCTACTTGTGTACGAGAAGCAAGTTGTGATGTCGCTGGTTGTTCGTTTTTTATCTGTTGACAGACATGTCTAAATCTAGTGACAGGCAGGTTGTAAATCTAGTGACAGGCAGGTTGTAAATCTAGTGACAGGCAGGTTGTAAATCTAGTGACAGGCAGGTGTAAATCTAGTGACAGGCAGGTGTAAATCTAGTGACAGGCAGGTGTAAATCTAGTGACAGGCAGGTGTAAATCTAGTGACAGGCAGGTGTAAATCTAGTGACAGGCAGGTTGTCAATCTAGTGACAGGCAGGTTGTAAATCTAGTGACAGGCAGGTTGTAAATCTAGTGACAGGCAGGTTGTCAATCTAGTGACAGGCAGGTGTAAATCTAGTGACAGGCAGGCTGTAAATCTAGTGACAGGCAGGTGTAAATCTAGTGACAGGCAGGTGTAAATCTAGTGACAGGCAGGTGTAAATCTAGTGACAGGCAGGTGTAAATCTAGTGACAGGCAGGTTGTAAATCTGTTGACAGACCCCTAGCAGTCCTTTTCGTTTTAGAAGGAAAGAGTTAGGATTGGACCAAGTCGTGTCTTAGTTTTCGGCTTAGACAGGAGAAAGTCTAATCTGTCACGACTCGGTTTGATATTTTTTAACTTTAAAATATTATAGAGAATTTTGTCTCGGAGGTGATACTCTTTTAAGAGTTATGCGCTGTCAGCACTCGCTGATTGCGCATTTTCAGAGCGTGTTGCACGTGTTTTGTTTTGGTTCTGCAGCGGCTCGTGCTGCACGTTTTTGTGTGTGTGCATAATCTGATTCAAGGCGTTCTCCCTCGCCTATATATAGAGGATGCGGAGAGGGGAAATGGATAAATATGATGGATTGATTCTAAGAACTGTTGTGGATAAGCCCGCTGGGCGGTTTTTAAAAATGTTTTAATTTGTAACTGTTTTCTTTTCTTCTTTCATTTTCATTTGTATGTTCGTGAAAGTTTTGTTTGAAAGATGTACAAAATAATCAATTTATCAGAATCCTGTATTTTTATTTTTACATTTTGTGTCGTCACACATTTGCAAAAGACTCACCATAGAATTTGTGACAGCCGCAAAAGTGCCATTCAAGTGGATTCGCAATTTCCAGATTCATGCGTGGCCAAATTCTCTTAAAATCTCATAGCGTGAACTCGAGAGCGTTGATCCATTTCAGTTCAATCTTCAACCAAGTTTGTCACAAAGTCAGCACTGTCTCAAAGAGTGTGTAAGGAACATTTGCATCTTCATCCCGTCTGTCAGCACAATCGCCTTTTACTGGGAGTTGTACTTCTTTTTAAATTATTTATCTTTTAACGTTTCTTCTCTGTTAATCACGTGTTTAGGCGGCGCTCCGAGGTGATGAAGTCAAGGCAAGTGTCGAGCAGTCAACACTGTAACCACTCGGGGCGTCTGGAGCTGCATACAGCTTTTTGTCCTTACATTCTGTTTAGGATTTTTAGGTCAAGCCACAGCTGATAAAAAACATTCAACAACACACCCCGACCCCCACCTCCACCCGCCTCCAGTTCCATCCAGTTTCCCTCCACACAGTTATCTTCCTTGTTCTCTTTCGCCACCCCTTCCCTCTCCGCTCCTTCCCTCTCCGCTCCTCCAGTTCCATCCAGTTTATCTCTCCCCCCCCCTCCCTCTCTGCCTCTGTCTCTCTGTCTCTCTTTCTCTCTGTCTCTCTCTCTCTCTCTCTCTTTCTCTGTCTCTCTCTCTCTCTCTCTCTCTCTCTCTCTCGCCCCCCCCCCCCCCCCAACCCCACTAATCTAATCGGCAGTCTTCTTCCTTTTCTCCCTATCCACCCCTTCCCTCTCCATTAATGCAGTTCCATCCAGTTTTCCTTCAACTCCAATACTCTATACTCAGCTTTCTTTCCCTTTTTCCCCCTTATCTCGCCTCCCCTTCCCGCCACTCTAGAGCGGTAAAACCCCACTCCACGTCACTTCCATTCCAGCCAATTCCTTCCACCTGTAAATCATGACTTTTTTGCAGTGCATGTTTAGTTAGCGCCCTGGGTTTTTCTATATTTGTTAGCACTTCCTCTGCTCTTCAAACAGGAAAACTTGCTGTAGTAGTTTTTGATAATGTGATTTTCTTCATAAATATTACTGGAGTGACAAGAGGTGCAGAGTAGAAGCTTAAATACAAATAGGGTGAGCATGGAGTCTAACTGCCCACACCTGGCGACGCGCACGGGAAATGAGTCCCTGAAGTATGCTCACGGAAGTGAGAGGTCACCCATGAGGCGTGGACCCCAGGGAATCACATGTAGTGACTCATGAACCCCAGAAGTCACGGTACAGTCCAGCCTCATGGGTCTTGACTTTCCACGCGAGTCGCTGCTCCGCCACATGCCGACGTCGTTGGTCCTGGAAGCCTACCGCGAGCAGGTCGGCCGTGGAGTGGGCTGGCTCACCTGAAGAAGGAGCACTGAGCTCCGAAACCTTGTGAATAATATATCAAGCAGTTGGACCGAAGTCCCCCTTGTTTTCACTATTCTGCATGGTCCAACCCCAGCTTCCATCTTCCTGATACCGTAATCCGTGACACTGTATGTAATCCATGACAAATACGTGCATGTCATCGGCATCTTTTAACTAATGCAAAGTTCCTCGGAAGTGCGCTGAATGAGAAGAGGCAGTGTTCCTTGAAGGGAATCCAGAGCTGACTTTTCACCTGGGTACCTTCCGGCTTGTCCTTCCGGGACGAATGCCAAAGAGGATGCTCTTGCAGCGTGCTGTCTATTCTAGTCCACTAGAGACTTTGCCTGCCGGCGAAAGTCTCTAGCACAGTTCACATCACGTGATGGAACGATTCCGTCCGGAATATGCATGACGTCACACGAGAGGCTAGTGGGATAACCGATCTGCTCCATGACATACGCCGTTAAAGTACTTCTAAGACTATTTCGCACACAACTCATAAATTACGCTTGTTGAGGCAATAAACAAGCATTTATTCGATAAATCTACGCAACAACGAGGAAGGTGCTACATTTGTGCAGAAAAGCAACAGGCCAAAGAAAAAAAAACTTCAAACGGCACGACTTATTGTTGTGCAAAAATTAATGTTAGTGTTTTTAGTAAATGCTCCTCTTGGGTACTTGTACCCACTATGGGTTTGGGGAGAAGAATAGATTCATCGCGTTTCCCTACGCGATTCTTGAGAGGTAAATGAGTAGAGAAATGGAGACTTCACTTGCCCATACTGTAATCAGCTTCAGTAATTGTTGTGATCAGTGACCTTGCATAGTAGTCAAAGGCTGCTAGGCCGTAAAACTACGTCGTCGTCGTCTTCGTCGTCATCGTCATCATCATCGTCATCATCGTCATCATCATCGTCATCATCATCATCGTCAGTCGTCAGTCGTCAGTCGTCAGTCGTCGTCGTCGTCGTCGTCGTCAGTCGTCATCATCGAGTAATTTTAGGTCGGCCATCCTTTCTGGCGTCTGCTGTAGTTTTTAGTCACATTTAAACACTTGAATACAAACAAGATTGCCTTCTCATGGTAATCAGATGATGCAACGAACAAACATTCTCGTTTGTGATTGGTTTAGGAGATCGCCATCGACGGTGTCAAAACGTGGGCATCTTTTCAGTGCCGTATGAAAGTTCGTGTGGTTTGCGCATGTCGTGTATAGCTAGGAGAAATGTCAAGGGATCCAAAGGCACTATTCATGCGTTGGCGTGATTTTCCACAATCTGACCTTCTGAATCAACATGCGCGAAAACACTGCTTGTGTTATCCACTCGTTTAGGCCGTTGCGCAGGAGACGACAAAGCCGCAACATTTTGAGCTCGTAGCAGA
>JAWQFJ010006878.1:7500-10000 GCA_034096865.1 Theodoxus fluviatilis | reverse complement strand
TGAAAATCAGTGGAGTCGTGTATCGCCTAAGCGGGAGAAAATTTCTTGGAGGTAGGATGGAGATTGCAATGTCAACGTTCGGTATACTAATATAGCCGTTTTAAACTAACATTCATGTTCAAAAGAGAGTCAGTTCAAACTGGACAGTGTCTCATTTAGAGGCATTACAGAGTTATTCAGATCTCGTTCAGATCTCCTCATGATTAGATTGACAGAATCTTTATATATGTGAGGACTGTCGCAACAAAAAACGTGTGTTTAAACATAGAGTGTGCGTCGATCCTTTCATTGGACGATATTAATAGGTCTGATGTCATTTTCGCGTCAAAAGTTTGTTGCGCCATGCTGATTGGACAGTTGGTTCGCTTCTTTCTACAAGTGGATCACAGAGGTTTTCCCAGGTCTGTTCACATCAACAGGCAATTTTCCCGATTTCTATTAATACAAGGGACGATTTTGTTACAAAAAATGTGTCCAAATATAGAACGGACATTATCTACAGACAGATCGGGAAATTGCAACAAAAAATGATCGACTCTCGCACCCCTCCACCCCCTCACTCCATCACTCCCCACCCCATCCACCCCACCCCCTTACCCCTACCCCATTGCCCACCCACCCTTACCCCCCCTTCCTCCTTACCCTCCCTTATCCCCTCTCCATACCCTCAAACATCCCCCCCCCCCCTCCGGGAGATTAGGCATCCCTTCCCTCCCCTCCTCCTCAACTCCTCCCCCCCTCCCCTCCCTCCCACTCACTCCGCCCCAACCCCTCCCTCCCACTCCCCCCCCCCCCTCCCCCCCCCCCCCACACACACCCTGCCCTCTGCCAATGTTGGACGCAGTAATTTTAAATTAATAATTCCTCGCCCCTCCCCACCCTTTCCCATTCACCCACTCCCTGGGGTGGGGTTTGGGGGTGGGGACGGAGAAGGAGAGGAAGCGGGGGTAGGAGGTGGTGGGGGTGGGGGTGGGATGGGGGGTAGGGGTAGGGGTGGGGGGTAGGGTAGGGGTAGGGGTGGGGGGTCAGGGTGGGGGTAGGGGGTAGAGGGATAGGGGGTGGGGGGTAAGTGGGTGGGAATAAGGGGTGGGGGGTGAGGGGGTTGGAATAAGGGGTGGGGGGTGAGGGGGTGGGAGTAGGGGTGGGAGTAGGAGTGGGAGTAGGGGGTAGGGGGATAGGGGGTGGGGTGTAGGGGGAGAGACGGGGGGACGAGATGGAGGGGGGTGTGGGGTGTCACGGTCACTCCGGTTATTGTGCCGAAGGAGTGTCCGTGACGCGGTCGCGAGTATCCCAGCAGTTAAAATTTTAAAATAAAAACAATCATATCATGTTCAATTCCCGGAATAATGAGAGATTAACGCAAACGCCACAGAACACAAGAGTGTATAAACAGATAATACAGACTTATTACTTTCAAACTAAATGTGTACTCTAGTTAATAAAAATAATTATGAGGAACCTATGACAAAGTAACCCCAGAAACTCAGTAAGAATCTTAGTCCGTCAGCTACTGCGACAAATCAAAGTCCAACGTCCAATATGGTTTCCCACTCAAACTGTCACAGAAACCAAGAACACAGTCTAAACGATGAACCACCAAAATACAAAAAAACATCCAGAACGCGAGACCAACCGTAGTTTTCTTTCACTCTCGTCTTTTCTCGTCGATCTGTCTTTCGTCTTTTCTCTGTGTTTTTTTCTTCTTCACGAAGACGTTTTGAAATCCTCGGTCTATTTTTCAATCAGGCAACGCACACCGTTACTTCGTTGGTTCCAGGACTATTCGTTACGGTATGGGACAGTAACAACTGTCAGATTAGCAAAAACCAGACATTTCGAGCAGGAAGGATTCTTCTGTTTCATAAACTTCACGACAGGGTGGGCAGGTAGACATGGCTGAGGGTTGAGATTTAAATAGACACTGGTGGACAAATGAATGTGACACTCCACAGCGAAACCGAATATACGTATATCGAAATACATTTTAGGTCAATGTTTGCAGATAGATATCTCGACAAAATGAGAGAGAGAGAAAGAGGGAGAGAGAGAAAGAGAGAGAGATAATTGAGAGAGTGGAAGAAAGAGAGAGAGAGAGCATGAGAGAGAGAGACAGATACACAGATATACATACAGACAGAGAGACATTTAAATAACCCCAGATTTCTCCGTCCCAGGGATAAAATCACGGCACTGCGACTCGCACATCGTACAACCCCAAAGCATGCTCGCCCATCTCCGCCTGTCAAAAGACATGGTTTCAACAAGCGAGTAGAGGCTGAGGGGCTGACCGTGTACTCTTGCCAACGACGGGCCAAAGCAAAAAGGCAAAATAAAGTATTTAAGGAACTTCCCAACCCTTCAAACTTGGACAGACAGACATACTGACAGACAGACAGACAGACAGACAGATAGACAGACGGACAGACAGGCGGACGGGCGGACGGACGGGCGGGCTAACGGGCGGACGGACGGGCAGTGCCATGACTAAATATAAGATAT
Organism: Theodoxus fluviatilis; assembly: GCA_034096865.1. Taxonomy (NCBI): domain Eukaryota; kingdom Metazoa; phylum Mollusca; class Gastropoda; order Cycloneritida; family Neritidae; genus Theodoxus; species Theodoxus fluviatilis. The sequence continues at coordinate 7,501 of JAWQFJ010006878.1, read as the reverse complement.
G
>JAWQFJ010006878.1:0-2500 GCA_034096865.1 Theodoxus fluviatilis | reverse complement strand
AGACAGACAGACAGAGCGAGAGAGTGAAAGACAGAGAGAGAGTGAAAGACAGATAGAGAGAGAGAGTGAAAGACAGACAGAGAGAATGAAAGACAAAGAGAGAAAGGGAGGTTAAAGACACAGAGAGAGAGAGGGAGAGAGAAAGAATGAAAGACAAACATATACAGAGGAAGAGAGAAAGAGTGAAAGAGACAGACATAGAGGCAGAGAGAGAGAAAGAGTGAAAGACATGCAGATCAAACCTCTCCCTCCCCCTCCCCCCCCCCTCCCCAACCGTCAGTAAACGCTATCTTGAAACCCTGAGCTATGCACAAGCAAATACATAATAAATCTCATTTTCCCTCCGCTATAAGGAAGTGGGAGAAAAGTAGGCAGTAGCTATTGAATATGCCTCGTCGCTTTTTCCAGATGCAAATGATACGCGACACAAAATACATGTTGAGGCGACAATTTACGACCTAGATAGCAGGAAAGGATCTTGTTAAACTACGTCATACGACAATTGGAAACCTTAGGTTTTCAAGAATGATGAATTGATGATTAAGTCATCCAATTCCTCTTCACTTTAGCGGGGTTTTTAACAACCGTCCTGACCTAGCATGGCGCAAGAGGTTGAGTAGCGTCCTCTGACTATTGTGGGGCGTGCATCATTTCTGGAATACACTTTAAAGCTCTGTATGAAAAGCAACACTGTTTTTGAATCAGTGCATAACTGCAACCTTTTGAGTCGTTTTGAATCCTCATCAACATTTTGAAGACAAAAAGGGAAAGTTCTGTCATATTAGGACGTGTGTGTGTGTGTGTGTGTGTGTGTGTGTGTGTGTGTGTGTGTGTGTGTGTGTGTGTGTGTGTGTGTGTGTTCATTGTGACATAATTATCAACGTACCACTCCCATGAAAATACACATTTTACCGCTTTAAAAGTCGCAAAACGACTAGAATCATATGATGTTGTTTGAAAAAGTGGTCACGGATCAATTTTCCATAAAGACATTGAAATCGACTACGATGTCCCCTCCCTCTGAAATGGGATGCTCCATTCTGTGAGAGGCACAGTTGGTTTTACCATAACCTGGGATGTCCACTAAACCAAACCGGGGAGGTAAAAATAGACGTCGGGCATCACCCTATTGGTAAATACTACCAAAAATGTTTCAACATGTTTCTTGCACAATATTCATCATCAGTATCAAAGACAATACATTAATTTAAGCCTGAACAAATATTATTTCTTCCCAAAATAAAGAGGGCGTCATATATTTGGTCGGAGAGTACAGAAATCCTAGAGATACGTGACCAAGGTTCCATCGTGATACGTGATGAGCAAAACTCACGACAGTGGGTCTATTTTTAAATCCCCGGTTTAGTTCAGTGTTCACTCTTGGATTGACAAAACTCACTCCGTGGTGTGCGGGATTACATGCAAGGATGGATGGATGGATGGATGGATGGATGGATGGATAGACGAACGGACGGACGGACGGATGGATGGATGGATGGATGAAAGAATAGATATATGAATGCAGTTTTATCGCCTATCAGGAGACTATGTAGGGCCTTTGATCACGAAAAATCATTAGAGTTGTGAGAACAAGAGACAGTCAGTCCTCGGTGTCCCTGCTCATTCGCCTTTTACGAATCTTGAAGGGAGATGCGGGGGGTCTCTTCTTACCCCCAACCCACAGGGGGTCTATTCTTACCCCCAACCCACAGGGGGTCTCTTCTTACCCCCAACCCACAGGGGGTCTATTCTTACCCCCAACCCACAGGGGGTCTATTGTCACCCCCAACCCGCAGGGGGTCTATTCTCACCCACAGCCCGCAGGGGGTCTATTCTCATCCCCAGTCTACGAAGGGTCTATTCTAAAGGTAACCACCTTTCTGGCAACTCTCCCGTGTCCACAGCAAATATGGCGCTCGCAAGTCCACAAGCAGTGTTCTGTCCAGTGCCATCACAACACAAACGCGTGCTACTCTTCCATGTCCCTCGGACACTCCCTCGAGCAGCCAATGAGATGGGTGCCTGCTTGTGACGCAGCAGTGGATATGTGTCCAGCCAGACGTCCTCATGGCGGCCTGGCCTCGCTTGATAAGAAATTTCTATGGCCTTCTGTGGCTTCTGCCACTTCAACTGTCTCTTGTAGGATGTCCTGACGCCCAAATAATAATTTCTTGTACAGTTCTACTTTACGGTATCTTTCTAATATGTGCAGTTTATTGAGAAACACCCCCAAACCCACCCCCCCTCCCACCCCCACCCTCACCCCCACCCCCACTCCCACCCCCACCCCCACCCCCCAAACAAAAAAAAGTATTTGCTGTCGTCACAAGGTGCACAGCTGACTCGATCAAATTCGAAGAAAATGAAAGACAGCCGTGCTGAATGACTGGGTGCAGAGCGGAGATAACGACGGATCTAGGATGCGATTTAGCGCCACAGGGTGTTCTTCTCGTTCTGTGTGTGGGGACCTGGTGGCTGGCGATTTGTCAAGCGAAGGAAA
>JAWQFJ010006877.1:0-18350 GCA_034096865.1 Theodoxus fluviatilis | reverse complement strand
CTTAAGGTGGATTTTATCATTTTTGAGATGTTTATATTTTTGAATTCTACAGAGTTTCCTGATTAATTTGACACCAAAACGAACCTGGTAGCTAACAAATTGTGGAAGTTATAACGAGTTGAAGTTGAAAACTCAGTCGCGACTTGTTTTGAGAAAACGGACCTCAAAGTTTTGCATGCAATCCTCACACATTCTCCTAAGCAACAGGGTCTTAGAATTATCCAATCATCTTGATTTTTTGCACAGCAGAAGAAACGAAAGAAAGCGCGCAAAGACCATGTGTTGAGGTTCTGCAAGGGTTACGTGTTGTTTTGCAGGGTCAAAATTGGTCGATTTTGGCAAATAAAAATGCTCTAAATTATCACAATTATAACTTTAATTAATTTTTTAATGCACTTAAATACATTTTTAAGACATAAAACTTATACCATTTTATAGATTAATTTTTAGAGAATGCAATGACCCGAAAACCTCAATTTCGCACAGGCAGACCCCCACCACCTTCAAAGCTGTGTAGCGCTGTTTCGATGATTGCAAGTTAAGACTGGTTTCCAGAAATGGGTCACATATAGGCTAACAAGATTTACCTCCCTTAGACTGTTATAGTGAAAAGGAGAAATTTCCAATCGCATCACAATCTCGCGATACGACTCAGGCAGGAGGACGCCTATCGCGATATTTCTTGCGATATGACTTCAGTTAGTTAATCTTCAGCAAATGCAAAATTTACCAATTGTTTTTCTATAAAATTCTCATTGTAGTATCATAGACTACTCATCTGTCTACAAAATGAAAAAACAGAAAGTGAGTAGCACAAACACACAATTTTATATCGATTTCTACATGAAGCTACCATCGTGAAAAATCAGCAATCTGAGAAATCAGCCGACAAAGTTTTTGGAATGTTTCATGTCACAGAAAAAGGACTTGCAATTAAATTTACAGCTGATTTCAGCTTCCCAGTCGCATTCTATGAGTCTTCCAGCATGCCTGGGCCATAGGTTGGTCCCTCTTCAGCCTCCTGAGCAATGTCATGCAGATGCTCAACACAGTGTGAACGTCGTTCCGACAATGACGATGTAGCAGTCGATGATAGTGGACTCGCACACGTGGCTGACGTCGATTTCACATCACCAGCCTTTCTTCCCTTCACAACTCGTGCAGCTGACAGTTGCTCCTTTCTTTTCTTGCTTTTCTTGAGTCCGAAAGCACCTACAGTGTGCGATTTTTGTCCAGGCATGGCAAAATATATCAAAGTGACAGCTCAACAGCTCATGTGGCATCCATTTTGTCTAAGCCGCATTGCATTGTGGTAGTGATTCCAGCTCTCCGATTGGTCCATTCGAGTGAGCTGACCAGATCTCATACAATCTAACTCTTCTTTGCTGCCATGTAGAGGAAGTCTAGAAGAGTTACGTCCCTTGCAATTTGTAGAGGACCTGTGCCACTTTCCAGTGATACCTAATTTGCACGGGTTCATTCAAAATTTAGGCCCGTTGCCAAGACCCAAACATTGCAAATTTTGACGAAATATTGCACAAGAAGACTCGTTTGGTAGGTGGGTGGTATGTTTTATTGCTGAATTTAGCCCATAAAGAGTTCGTTTTCACACTAAAGCAACATCAGGTCCATATCTCGAGAGGCCACAGAGTGCAAAATCGGCAAGTTTTCAAAATCGACAAAGGAAGCCCAAATTATCAATTTCCACTGCCGGGTCTCCCCTTAACACCAATATCTGGATGTTGAACCACTTTATGCTTTACCCGTCTGATCACTGTGATGCTTGATCAATTCTATACAGGCATATGTCACAGTGACAAATAAGACTCACACAATCACACACCAACATAATGATAGAAGAGTGCATATCCTTTGTTTCTTGGACACCCAAAGGTGTTCAAAAGTATTTGAACTTACAAGTTCGCCGAGCTAGTTGGACACAAGAGTTAATATCCCACAACCTTTACACAAGTGAATTTTAAAAAGTCATTGCCGTTTTCAAGCATACTGACTCGTAATGTTCTCATTGAAGATGATATAGTATACAATGTATTTTGCAGATATTACAATCAACAAAGCATAGTCCAGCTTTGAATGTAAAAACCTGACTACAACAATGAAAAATAATCTACAGAACATGAACACTTTTAATTCACATCTGCAAAATATCAGATTCAGAACTGACTGAAACTACAAATTCTGAGTTTTTGTTGCTTTTCAGAATTTTTTTTCTGGTGGTGGTTTACTTGCATCGCTCATACGCATACCAAAGCATCCATTGAAGCTGCTGGTTGAGAACGCTAGTAGCTTATTGTAAAAGAAGCCAAAAACAAACCAGAACTCTCAAAGCTTGTTAACATGAGACGAGAAACACGGCAGACACTGCAGCTATTTGACAATTATCAAATCATAGACAATTGATAATAATATTGGAGTGCTTTCATTTATATATATAAATGCTGGGCATAATTTTACTCTCCTTGGGTGAGTAGGTTTGAAAACCCCTGATCACTTAAGTGTAATGGACCCGTACAACTGTCTGTACGCACACACACACCCCTTCCAAAAAAAGGAAAAGAAAAAAGATTGGACTACTTGGAAAAGGAATATAACCTGTGAAAAGGTTGAAATAGGGTGAAAAATTGGAAGTTATTGGTTGTAGATTTTGTGCTTTTAACTTTTTACGTCCGATAAGGAATTTCACAACTACAAGCCCTAGTTCTTTGAGGTTTTAGAGAAAAGGATACATAACACGGTTGGTTTGTTAAAAAAAAATTCCTACTTCTATAATATTGTACGGATCTGTAAGAAATTTCTTGTGTGTAGTCAAAAATGAATGTTGGTCATTCTAAGATTAAGCAGAAAGTGTTTTTGATATTTTTCTTTGTTTAATTTGTATGTAATTGGTATAATTACAGGTAAATTAATGGAAATTGACGCCAAAAAAAACACAACTACAAACACTGTGTATAATTTGATTTCGTAACAATTCCTTGACATCGCATCAGCAATCGCTGGCTGTCTAAGCTCACATCGCTTGCTTCAGTAGCAGCTGTAATTTGGCAGCTGAATGACACCTATCAGAAACAGCATGCCCAGAAATGCTTTCATCTCCTTCATGGAGGTTTGGAATGTTCCGTTGCCATTCTGCTTTGCATACAGCCTCGTCATGGATCATGATGAATATTTCCTCTGGAAAGAGTTGCAGAAAATACGCTAGTAGTTCTGCATCAAGTCTGAGTGGTAATCGTGGACCAACTGCTTCTACAAAAGAATCGTTAGCAAAATCCTCGACAGTGTCTGACCATTTGGCAACGCTGAAATCATCATCCGAGTCAAAATAATTTGCTCATGGAAGTCCGATATATCACTTGTGTGGACACGGGAAACAGTTACATCTTGCTGAGGTGACTCTGAGTCTAACCTTTCTAGATTAAACTATTTTTCGATTAAAACGAATCACTGCCTGAACCAGCATTTCTGTCGACCATCATTGAAATGCATGCCTGTGCCAGAGCGACCTCTTTAGTTGGGAGGTATGGCTGGGAATTTCCTGCCTACCTTCCCCCTGTGGGTTCGGGGTAAGAATTGACCCACCGTGTCGCCCTATGCGATTCATAAGAGACGAATAACTAGGGACACCGTGACTTGATTTGCGTTTGCACTAAACTGTTTGAGTGATGTTTGTGCTTAATGGCCTTATATAGCCTACCAAGGCTGATAGGCCGTAAAACACCATCAATCCAATCCTGCCTGCCTTGGCCGAGTGTAACCTGATACCCTACCTCTTGCCCCAGATTTCAGCCTGCGCTTGAAGCTTTTGAGTGGGGTATACATTGTTTTCTTCATTTGTGTGTAAGCGACAACAAAGTAGACAAATCTAGATGGGATCAATCAATAGCCCAAAGAATACTTTCAAATGATATCAAATACAGTATATGCAGCTTTGGTGATGAATTGCTGCATGCTACTTTTGTGTCATGATTTGCAACAGTTTGCAGTGATGATATCTGACCTGAAGGGAAAAATTCATTAACTTTGACAACCTATGCTGAAAACAAGCTAATTTCTAGAGTGAAGCTACTTTACGCAATGAAGTATCAATAAGTCATGCAGTGGTGTTACTTACCTAGCTATCACTTAGACTTCCTTGAAGACCATGAGAATGTTATTTTCCAGGCTACTGTCCGCTATGCACACTGGAGGGGAAACTTAGGAAATGGACTGTAGATTGTTCATCAAAATCAAAGTTCTCAGTCCTTTTGTAGTCAGCCAAGTTTAAAATCCTTGGCATCAACATTAAGTTTTTTTTCCTTTTGTTTTTTTCTTCAGCGAGAACAGTAGTATCTGCAACATTCAGGAGAGTACGATCGAGTACTCCTCTTATCAATGACAGGGTTTCAAAACATTGTACACTGAGTAGACTTAACTGAGGTTCTAAATGTTTTATTCCATATGCCATCAGACTTTTGAACAGTTAGTTAGATGTGTTGCTCTTGTTGTTTTGTTGTTTTCGCTGTGGTCTTAGATTTAGTTGGCGCTGTTGCTTTGGATTTTTGTCCACTTGTGTTGGGTGGATTGTTTCCCTTTGACTGCCCTTTTTTCAGACATTTTTGCTGGTCTGTGGTGCTTGTGGTGATGATTGTGATGTGAGATGTTTGTGCTTGTTCTTGTGCATACTTGCTTGTGTTGGTGTTGTCTGTGATGTGCTGTGGAGGCTGAGGTTTGCAGGGAGTGTGTGTGCGTGCGAGTGTGCTGTTTCTTTTAACATGTATTTATCCCATCACATTATTTGTATGTATTCTTCTACTAGGATTATTATTTGATTATTTTATTGCTGCCTCATAAAGTGTACTTGAATTGCCTGTTGGTGGACACATGAAGTTGTATTGCATTGTATTGTATTGTATTGTTACAAGTGTAGCAAATGACTGGAAAGTCTAATTATAAACTGAAGCTCCATCTTTATGCTATCTCCAAAAGGATGTCACTCATTAGTATGTTTTTTTTCTCATTGAAAAAGTGGTCAGTGTCAGTTGCTCCTTCATGAAGATGCTAAGTCTCTCCTTGTCACTCCTTATCTCCCCCAAGCCCTTCTTTTCAAGGAGTTCATAACTGCATGTGAATCTCTCAAAACAAATTCTCTGTGTGCTCCTCCCACTCCATTGTTCATAAACGCGCCTGCAGGGGTGCACTCACTCTGCATCATTACTCCTAGACATGAAGTCTAAAATGATTTCTGTTGTCTTCTACTGGAGCAATAAAACACAAAGTACGGACCCTCCGAACAGTGGGGCAAGAAAAACTGAATGAAGAGAGGGTGAGCCAAACTTGTAGAAAATTATTCATTCCGATGCTCACGTCACTAGGAAACAAAGAGGGAAAGCCGCTGGGCAGCGACTGACCTACATCTTGTCCCCCAGCTGACAGAAACTTGGCTATCAATTACGGCAGATGCAGCAAAACTAAACGGTCCCCGAGAGGAGAACGTCCACACAAAAATGACCGAAAAAGCCAAATAACTCGGTAGAAACTTATCGAAATCCATTAAAATTCACAGAGACTCACTAACCAAGCAGAAGTAGCACTTATTTCCTTCAGTGCTAGATAGCTTCTTGGACTGCTGCCATTTTAACCTGAAAATTTAGGAATGTTGTCCTTGTTTTTAAAATGAAAAAAATTAAATTGTACAGAACATTTATGTGTCCAAAATAAGAAGCATATTAGAGAAAAAAAGCTTTAAAAAATTACTAATAGAAAAAGAGCTGTGTTGCCCCTTGATAAACGTTTTGTATTCAGTGACCATCAACTCCAACGAAGCTGAAGGATTGTAGGAAAGAATGTATTTGCATCCAAATGGCACCGCACTCCTTTATGGAAGAGTACTCATTCTATACTACAATGGAGATGTGAAGTTTGTGGTCTTCTTCTTGCGCTGATTTAATGGCAAGCTTTTTGTAAATCCCCAAGGCTGATTTGCATTTTTACCTTTTCAGGCCCCCCACGCAGGCAGGTTGCTGGATTTCCCCAAGCACAGGGCTGACTGGGGTAACATGATCAAGAATTATCAAATGAGTTTGTCAGTGTCCATGGATACTTGGGTTGTCGTCTTTCTCAAGTATGACACCAACAACGCCCATGAGATAGTGGAGACCCTGAGGAAAGTGGGACCTGGACTGGGCATGGTCTTCAACAAACCTCGCATGTGAGTTTTTGACCTTGCTGGAACAGTTTTTGTTTTTACCGACAAACTTTGTGCTTGTTCATTGCCAGTGCATTCCCAGCAGTTATACCTCTCTCATTCTCGTCTATTATCCCCCTGTGGGTTGGTGGGTAAGAATAGACCCACTGTCTCCCTATGCAATTCGTAAGAGGAGATTTGACATTTTGATTTTTACTTATGATGCACAAACTCCATATTTTAAGGAAACTACTGAAAACAAGTTTCTTGGGTGTTCAGTGAATTCACAGAAAATGAAAGGAACATTGTGCGTGTATGTACATGTGATTTGTGTTTGTATGGATGTATGTATGGGGGTGGTGCTAGTGCCAGCATTTGTTACTAGAATCTTGGGTATATTGAGGGTAGTGCTGTTGGCAGTACTGATGATGATGAGAATCCCTATTGCAGTATTGTCTCGAAGTTTGTATAACCATATACAATTATGTGATTAATTGGTAACTGATGCATGGGTTTCCAAAATGCAACACCCCCACCCCACCCCCTCCCAAGTGCAGACAGTGGGCTATGCAGTACTCGCTTATCTCCAAACCTCTAATGCCTTCTAGTTACCTTGTATCAAGTTCATTGTTTACTGTAATTATACCTGTGATTATGAATAGTCAAATGTCATTTTGGTATATGTGTATATATATGCATAGTCACCTCTCTGTCATCAGAGTGCTCAAAGTGCATCTCAGTCGGGATAAGTGACTTCAGCTGCTTCAGAAATGATCTAGAAGAATTGCTTTTCTGAAGAATTAAAGAATATCATTTCAGTGAGCTGCTCTGCCACAAGGATATCTCCCTGTGGGTTCAGGGTAAGAATTGACCCACCAGTCTCTCTACGCAATTCGTAAGAGGCGAACAACTAGGGATACCGTTACTTGATTTACGTTTACTCTAAACTGTTATTGTGATTTTCGTGCTTAATTGCCTTACATAGCCTACATAGGCTGATAGGCCGTAAAACACTATCCATCCATCCATCTGCCACAAAGATAAGGGCAACAACAATATTTTCTTAGATTCAATAACCTTTGGGTAATGTGATGAATATAGTCGGCCAAGCAGAGGAGGCATTTCAGCTGTTGTGTGTTTATGTATATCTGCAGCTCATCAGAAAAAGATACACCTGCAGCATTAAGGTGTTCATACACTGATACAGGTTTGGGTATTTTCTTGGGTCTTTTTCATATGTCTGTTCCATTTTAAACATGGGCACTTATGTGTTTCAGGGTCCACATTGAGAGAGACAGTCCTGATAACTTCAAGAATACAATCTCGCGTGAGGTGCATTCCAACTTGCAGATGGTGATGGCAGTAGTTCCAAACCAAAGAAAGGACAGATATGATGCCATCAAGAAGCTCTGCTGTGTGGAGAAGCCCTGTAAGGACCTGAAGACTGTTTAGTGCTGATGAGCCATGCTGTTTAAACTCGTCATATTATGTCTAATACTGCCTTTCCCTTCCTCGTGCTGTCATTCCGTTTCGTGGTTGCTGATGACAGACCCTGCTGCGCCCTCTCCTGTTTCTATCCTGACTCTGTCCCCCGTGGGGGTTGAGAGTGAGAGTAGACCCACATAGTCACCCTATGTGATACATAACAGCTGAATAAAAGTGGGAAATTGAGGCATAGTGCCTTCTAATCCAGCTCAAGTGATTTTCCTGGTCAGTGGCCTTACGTAGTCTACAAAGGCTGATAAAACTTCATCCATTCATTCATTGTGCAGTAGTTAAACTAATGGCTTATTTGCTGCATGTTTTCTTGAAAACTGTCCCAGCAACTTTAGCCTGGTTTTGTCATGCACAGTCACATTTAGACATTTCTTTAGGTGTAAAGAGTAGATGTTGGGCTATATATATTTTGAAATAAACTCTGTGTGTGTGGGTGTGTGTGTGTGTGTGTCTGTGTCTGTGTGTGAGACTGACTGACTGACTGACTGACTGACTGACTGACTGACTGACTGATTCTGCAGTAAATGCAATTTGCATGTGGGGGTGAATTGAAGTGAATTTAACTCTTAACATCCTATAAGGAATTCACAACTACAAGCCCCAGTCCTGTAAGGTTTTAGAGAAAATGACATATAACACAGTTGGTATGTTATAAAAATTCTTACTTCTATTATATTGTATGGATCTATAAGAAATTTTTTTGTGTGTTGTCAAAAATGAATGTTGGTCATTCTAAGATCAAGTACAGGGTGTTTTTGATATTTTTCTTTGCTTTATTTTAGACCAAAGACTATTTTTCTATAAATATAAACACTGTAATTCGTGATTCCGTAACTTTTGTCTTGACATAACATCGGCAATCGCTGGCTGTCTCAGCTCACATCAGGTCCTTCAGTAGAACCTGATGTGAGCTGGCAGCTGAATGACATTCTTCAGAAACAATGCTCAGATCGTTTTTCTTCTCCAAGGAGGAGTTGATTGTTCCGTTGCCATTCTGCCTTGCCTAAAGTCATGGATCATGATGAAAATTTCCTCCAGAAAAAGTTGCAGAAAATGCTCTACTGGTTCTGCATCAGGTCTGAGTGGTACACGTGGACCAACTGTTTCTACGAAAGGATCGTTAGCAAACTCCTCCACGGTGTCCATGGAGTCACTGAAATCATGCGATGATGAAGTCAAAATCGACAATTCACGCGTGAGGACACTGGAAATAGTTACATCACACTGATCGGATCCTCCAAGTCCAAGATATTTAGATCAAGCCATTTCGATACAAAAATGAGTCATTGTCTGAACTATTTGCGGCCGTTTCAATTGCACGCTCTTAGTTGGCTGCTGGTCTTGGGTAAAAACCTTACCTCCCTCACTTCTCGCGTCTCCCTAAGCGATTCGTAAGAGGCAAATAACTAGGGACACCGTGACTTGATTTGCGTTTACTCTGAACTGTTCTATTGATTTTTATGCTAAATAGCCTTACATAGCCTACAAGGCTGATAGGCCGTAAATCACTGTCCATCATCCATCCATCCCTCACTTCCTGCCTGACCTAAAAATAGCGTGACCTGGCTGCTTGAAGCCAGCGTTAGCAGGTAACTGGAGTCGTGGAGGTCTGTGTCACAACAGTGCTGAGTGTAAGCTTACGCGTTATGTTTTTAGATTTCCTTGACATCCCCATCTCGCAATCAATGTCCGCCATCTTCGCAATGAGGAATGCCCACCCAAAAATGTGCAAAAAATTCAAATGACTCATCAGAAATGCATTGAAATTGGTTGAAAAAATATCCCAGAGATGCAATAACCATTCGGAAGTAGCACAATAATTTTCTTCAGTCCTTGAGAGCTTCCCGCCAGAGTCAACTCCCTTGATATACAACGCATGAATCAGGAGCGGTTACAAGTGGCATATGATTTAGCCTTAGGAGCGGCACAGGACGTTAAAAGTTATGTGTTTGATTTTTGAAAGTCAAGATGTTAATTTCCTCAATCACAATTTAAGTCTTGTATCGGTAGCGCTCACTCCCTAAGCTGTTGTAATGCAGTATATGCACTTGTGATTCGCTGGTTTTGTTTGGTGTGTATCTGCATGTGCAAGACCGTGATGAATAAATCTTGTCTGATCCATAGGCCCCAGCCAAGTGGTGGTTGTGAAAAAGAGAAAAGACTTGCTCCACAGCATCTGCACAAAGATTGCCATCCAGATGAACTGCAAGGTTGGTGGCATCCCCTGGACAGCCTTAATGCCAGTAAGTCAAATTTTCTTTTGATGGTTCATCAAATGAGCAGGCATGTGGTGTTATTTTAGCTTTAACCCATTATGACCGGATGCTACGCATGCGTTACATCTCCCTTTCAGACCGGATGCTACTCATGAGTGTTGTCGGCTTTGTGTTTTTTTCTGAAAAGACCTCAGGTTTTAGGAAGTCGTTTTCATCACACGCTGTAGGTCATAATGGGTTAATGACTTTTTCATGTATTCACTGCATTCAACTCGTGGGATGTACCATCTTAAATGTGTCCAAGGGATGTAGGAAACTTGATTCTCTGTTGCAAAGCTCTATTTGCATTATGACTGGGCTCAGGGTGAAGATGCTCATTTAACCATTCAACCTGTAAAATGCCCAGTGTCACTTGCAGATTTTCCACCACTTGTCTGTAGAACATCCAGTGTTGCCTTTAGATTGGCTACTCTACTGTCCTGTCAAATATTTATCATTGTCCTCAGATTTACTACCTTCCTTTCCTTCCAATAAATCGCCCAGTAATGCCTGCTTCACATGTCTTTCATGTAGGATGCTATGTGATTTCCATTACAACCTGATCCATGTGATTTCTGAGCGTTGCTCCCCCTGTGGGTTCGGGGTAAGAATTGACCCACCGCGCCTCTCTTCGTGATTCGTAAGAGGCGAATAACTAGGGACACCGTGACTTGAATTGCACTTGGAACTCTTCTAGTGATTTTCTTGCATGGCCTTATATAGCATACAAAGGCTGATAGGCCATAAAAGTCCATCCATCCATCCATCCATCCATCCATCCATCCATCCATCCATCCATCCATCCATCCATCCATCCATCCATGCATCTGAGCATTGCTACTTTTTGCAATACTCTTCAAGGGTCACAGCCATTCAAGTTAACCCATGATCTGTAGACAGTAGAGGACTTTCTATTTGAAGGATGGTACAATCTCTCTCTCTCTCTCTCTCTCTCTCTCTCTCTCTCTCTCTCTCTCTCTCTCTCTCTCCCCCTTCCCCCTTTTGCCTGGTCAAAAGCACTGCCAAGCCCACTGTCAGCCTGTTTCCCCTCCCCCCCCCCCCCCCCCCCCCTGTATCCCTCTACAGACCTGTGCACTTGTACGATAAAATCGTAGTTTTTACGATTTTCGCCTGGCATGAACGATAAAATCGTCATTTTTACGATTTTCACCTGGCATGAAAAATCTTCTGATTTTTCACTCTACGGACTGGCATTACTTTTTTCTGTACAATTTCGGCCAGTTTCGGCAATTGCCGCGCTCGCCTTCGTGGTCCGCCAGTGGCAAGCGCGGTCAAAGTACAAGCCTATCATATAACTCTACGTTTACTGACTCCAGTTCATGCAGAAGAGGTTTCTCTACAGTCTTCAGCTTGGCCAATCAAAAATCAGGGCGATTTTATGTGCGGTATAGTAGAAATTATGGGCTATCCTGTGGACGCTCGAGGCAACATGTCGCGATCGCGAAATCTGTTTGAGGATTTTAATCCTTCAGCTGCCGAAGATGAAGATGATGAGGAAACTTTAGATGAAGTGATCAGGCAAGCTGTAATTAGCTCAAGAATGCCGACCTCTCAAGCTGCGAGTGATCGAGAGGTGGGAGAGGATGACAGTGAGGGTTGGATGCGAACAGCTGATGACGGGCGAGTCGTTTAAATCTTACGATTTTTCCAAAAATCTTACGATTTTTATCTTCTTGTCTTACGATTATTCCAATGGAGGGTGCACAGGTCTGCCTCTATCATGACTGCTGCCAGAATACTCAAACTTTTGTATACTCCACTTTTCTGAGAAGACAGATGCTAGGCTAGAATTTTCTGCCTCTACTAAAGAACTGCAGGAAAGGTCTTTTTGCTATCAATGCAGCTGAAGGAACAATAGAGAGTGATAGTGTAGTCTGAGATCATGTGACAGGTGCTGCTTTAGTGGTTTTGTTTGGTTTTCCCTGTCTGCAGCACCCTGTGGGTTAGGGTTAAAAATAGACCCTCAGGGTCTTCCTACATGATTTGCTAGATTGGGTGTGTGTGTGTGTGTGTATTTGCTCTTACTCTATCCAAATCATGTGATGTTACTCATTGATCTTACATAGCCTGACGAGGCTGATAGGTTTTGAAATTATTTGTTCATTAATTCTTTTTCAGTTTGATGACACGATGTACATTGGCATTGACACCTACCATGACTCGGCTCACAAGAGGAAGTCAGCTGTTGGCTTTGTGGCCAGCATGGACAGAAACTGCTCACGGTTCTTCTCTGATTGCACTATCCAGGACCTTGCAGGGGAAGAGCTGGCAAACTCCCTGGCACCCATGGTCAGAGGTGAGTTCAAGCTTGCCATACTAGTTCCCTTGTCAGCATAGGTGAAATAGTTGCTGTGTATGAACCAGTGTTATTTTAAGAAGTGCAGCACCTGTTTATGCTTATTTTATTCTAATTCGTACAGTTGTTTCATTCTCTATCCTCTGAAATAATTGTAATACTTGAAAGACCTCTGCTTTTTATTTAGCATCAAAAACCAAGACTCATTTGATCTGTAGTTTGGGCTGGGGATACGGTTATGCTTCTTGTGCTGTGCTTGCTGCTATGGTCTAGCTTGGCTCTGATGTGGTCTTGGCAAGTATGTTTGCTGTTTCAGTTGCCACTACCAAGTACATGGAGGTGAACAATGGCAGGAAGCCCCTGCAGTACATCATCTACAGAGATGGTGTTGGAGATGGGATGCTCAGAATGGTGAACACCTATGAGAAGAAGCAGATCATAGATGCCATCATGGATCTGTACAAAGATGAGACACAAGCAGCCAAAAGGTAATGAGAGCAGCCTACCCAATTAGCCTTCCTGACATTACTTTCCCAGTGAAACTTGCACTTAGATGACTCGGTGACCTCAACTAGTGTTGTTTGATTTACATCGATCTTTCTTAGATGTGACCATGTTGATTTTGCAAATAGAATGGTACTAAAGCATGCATCAATTTAAAAGAATTTGCAGGAATTTGATAAGAAAAATGCATCTTTCATTCGTTGTATTCTGTGTTTCATGCTGGCACTCTTTTATCTTCTTTTCAGACCCCTTGTCTACATAGTGGTGGTCAAGAAGCGGATTTTGACTCGCCTCTTCACAAAGCAGGAGAAAAGCCCCCCACCTGGCACAGTTGTGGACAAGGACGTCACAACTCAGTACTGGTAAGAACCTTTCCTTTGCTTCTGAACTAGATGTTCCCTGTGGGTTGGTGGTCAGAATAGACCCACCGCATCTCCCAATGTGATTTGTAAGAGGCAAATACATAGGGACGTCGTGACTTGATCAGCACTTGCTCGAAACCATTCTTGTGAGTCTATGTACTCAGCCGTGTCGTCCGTCCGTCGGTCCGTCCGGGCGTAAAAAACTTAAACGTTGGATTTTTCTCGGTCAAGGTCACATGAGTCATAAATGTGGTCTCGAAAACAGTCATTTTTCACATTTTCCCGATTTTCTCCCACGTTATTGAGAATGGCGACCTTAGCTACAAGTGGTATATAGGTCAAAGCAAGCCCTATCTTTTGATACCAGTTTGGTTGACCTTGCTTCAAGGTCAAGGTCACAGGAGCTCTTCAAAGTTGGATTGTATACATATTTTGAAGTGACCTTGACCCTGAACTATGGAAGATACCTGTTTCAAACTTAATAATTATGTGGGGCACATGTTATACTTTCATCATGAGACACATTTGGTCACATATCATCAAGGTCAAGGTCACTTTGACCCTTATGAAATGTGACCAAAATGGGGTAGTGAACCACTAAAAGTGACTATATCTCATGGTAGAAAGTGCCAATAAGCACCATTGTGCTTCCTATGTCTTGAATTAACAGCTTTGTGTTGCATGACCTTGGATGACCTTGACCTTGAGTCAAGGTCCCATGTATTTTGGTAGGAAAAATGTGTAAAGCATTTCTTTGTGTATGATGTCATTGGTAGGTTTAGTTGTTTGACCTTGACCTTGAAGGTCACCTGAAGGTCAAGGTCACATAAAGGTCAAGGTCAAGCATGTGAGTCGTATGGGCTTTGCCCTTCTTGTTTAAACACATGGTCAGATCTGAATGGTCTCAGCCTTAGCTGATAACCCCCAGTAGCCTCTTTGGCTTTCAGGGCAACCCATGGCTGAGCTCTTGGGGTAAGCCCTGAAAGCCTTGCAGACATAAATTCCAGTTGATATGGGGGTGGGATGTTAGAGTGTATGTATGAGTTTCAAATGAGTCTAGCTATGTTACATGATGTTAGTTTGGGGAAGAATTGAGCTTGTAATGAAACAGCTTTGAAATGGTCTCAGAATGTATTCTAAGTCTGTACTTCAAAATTTACGTCTACTTTCCTTAAGTGATGTGCTAACAAATATTCCTTAGTGGGGGGAAAACTTAGGCTGTTGTTTGGTTATGTGCCTTTTTGACTCACATGCGAAGCAAAAGTGAGTCTAAGTACTCACCCGTGTTGTCCGTCTGGGCGTCCGTGAAAAACCTTTAACGTTGGATTTTTCTCGGAGACTATTAAGTCTATCAACACCCAATTTGGCATGATGGTGTAGGATGACAAGGCGTAAAAAACCATACATAGTGACTTGACCTTGCTTCAAGGTCAAGGTCGCAGGGGCCGTAAATGTTGTCTAAAAAACTGCCATTTTTCACATCCTCTCAGCATGTAAGTCGTGTGGGCTTTGCCCTTCTTGTTCTTCTATTGTTTCCCACACATAATGGACATGACTTTTGTTTGGACAGCAATGTACTTCCACCATCCTGACTAAACCAAGCAAATAAGCTGATGGTATGTTAACGGTTTGTTGAAGACGGGAGAAAAGATTTTCTTAGTTAATCCAGTGGGTTGAGGATGAGAATTGACCCGTGCCGTCTACCTAGTGATTTGTAAGTTGCAAACTTATGACTTGACTTGATCATACTCTTACTAGCTTCAATGATTTGTCTTGGTCAGTGGCCTTACATAGCCTCAAATGGCTGATGGGCTGCAACACTTAATCATTTTATCCTTTTTCCTCTTCAGGTTCGACTTCTTCATGATCAGCCAGAATGTGACTCAGGGAACAGTGAGCCCTGTCCACTACAACTGCATTGAGATGCCCAGGGTGGACACACTCTGTATGTCCCCTGACAAAATGCAGGTCGCAACATACAAACTGTGCCATCTCTACTACAACTGGCCTGTGAGTACATCTTTGATGGCTGCATTGCATTGTGATGTCAGCCTGTCTGATAGATGTGTGATATCTCCCTTATGTCCTTTGAATCTGAGGCTTTGCATGACTGTGGTGTGTTATGGACTTAGTTCACCCAGGCTGATCATGGTCATTTTTACTGACTGGCTGACCCAGGATTTAGAAGTGGGGTCAGGAAGATGGCAGTGAAAAGTGGAGTAACCTCCCTGCATATGGCACATATGGCTCTTGCCATGCTTCCCATGGTGGGGCAGTGTCTATTTCCAAGCTGTTTGGAATGAATAGTTCCAATCAAATATTCCTGTGAGTTAGGGATGAGTATAGACCCATCATGTCTCTCTGAGATGGGTTGGAGCCAGCTCTAATTTTTGGGGGGTGATAATGGCCTTGCATAGGTCACAAAGGCTGGTAGGTCACATGCTTCAACCAGCCAGCCTGCTCCAATTGAGAGACAAGCCCCATTATGTGATTCTATTTACGGTATTGGACAAGGGTGCCAGGCTAAGAGGGACCCAGCCAGAAATGTGACCATGCAGGACATAGGAGGCTGAAGTTGTTGAACTTTCCCCCAGAAAACACCTCAGGGAGCAAACTAATGTTTTTTTGCTTCACACCCAAATTCATGATTAGTCATAAGTGCTGTAAACATGCTGTTTTCTGACAATGTATTGCTCTGTCCCTTGCGGAAGGGTTGAGAACTTGCATGATCGCCATGTCCAGAAAGAATGAAGCAAGGCATGGGAAGCCTTTCATCCTGGATGTTTGCTGTGTGTTAGTCATTTTGTTGCCTCACTCGCTAGTCTGGATTTTGTCAAAGATTCGCTCTTGTTTCATTGTTAATTGATATTGGATTTGGGGAGGAAACGTTCCATGACCTGATGTTACTGTTCTGTGCAATGAATGCTATAGTAGAAAAAAGCAGAGCATGAAATATTGAGTGACAAATCAACTGATAATCTTTGTGTGATTGTAATGAGTTTCTGTAATGACATGATGTATTGAAAACTGAATAAGCAAGTGCATGCACACATGTGCAGTGCATGCAAGCATGTACACCTCTTAGTGTGTTTCATGCCTTATGTAGCCTTTGATAAGAGCAAGATGAATGCCAAACACACCCTTCTCCAATTCTTTCTGTGTCTTGTAATTTTAGTGACTGCATAGTTGACAAAGTATGTTTTTATTTCAGGGGACCATCCGGGTGCCTTCCGTGTGCATGTATGCCCACAAACTGGCCTTCCTGGTGGGACAGTCCATACATACCAGTGTCAGTCCCCATTTGTGTGACAGGCTCTTCTACCTGTAGAGTTCAGGCATGCAGTCTGAGTCTCCTTCCAAGCAGCATGTCTGCAATCTCACAGTTACCTGTCAAGGTCGGACAGTAGTCTGTCAGGCAGGCAGGCAGCCTGCCTGATGTGTTTGGATGAATTTTCTTCCTTTTCATTACAGTAATGGTCACAGGTTTACCGTAGTCTGTTTCATTGTTCCTTGTATTTTAACTTGTTTACTCAATGTTTGTTTGAAAGCATTAAGTGCCTTGAGACAAGGCAGGTAAATTGTGTTGTTTGCAGGCATGATTTGCTCTTATTGTAGCATCCCCCTGTGGGGTCTCCCTATGCGATTCGTAAGAGGCAAATAACTAGGGACACCGTGACTTGATATGCGTTGGCTCTAAACTGTTCTAGAGATGTTCGTGCTCAATGGCCTTATATAGCCTAAAGGCTGATAGGCTGTAAAACATCATCGATCAATTAATCAGTCGTATTCTAGCAAGCTCTAGTAATGTTCTATTTTGCCTCACAATATCATTTTATGGTTTTCTAAGAAGTTATGTGCAACTCTTTAAAAGCCTCATTACATATGCATTACTATTAGAGATCAGGATTCATGACCTACTTATCTCTCAAGTCTTCTATCAGGCAAGAAGCACCAGTAGCCAGAGCTGGGAGGAAATAACAAGCTTTGCTAGAGGTTTTGAGAAGGGGATGATGGATCCTCCAAAGGGAGGGAACATGAGAGAGAAATCTCAAGTAATTCATGAATGATGTCTTAAGTTTTTAAAAACTTGTCCATTTTTAGATTGTCACTAATCTCATGTTGTTTTTGTTTGCGCATTTGCTTGGAATTCTCATGCTTATTCTATAGATATATTTGCCCAGTTTTAGTAGAGGCTTTGCCTTTATTCTATGATGTGTTGCTGTATCACTTATGTCCTGTTATTCGTTTGACATGTTGTATTCTGACTGGCTTGTTTGGATTTGCATGTCAAACATAACCCTGATGCCAGATAGTCATAGGGAAGCCTTTAGGGTGGCAAGGCTATTTGATCTTTTGATGCCATGTTGACATGGCAAAGCCATAACAATGGCCAGTACCACTTGAGCCAGCAGGAGACCTCGAAGTGGAGGAACCACTCCGAGTATCTTGTTCTTTCTAGGTCCCAGAGATGCTGGACTTCCATAAGTTGTACTTGAACGTTATTGCACTTTTACCACTTTCATTGCAAAACGCCCAAGGAGTTGGGACAGTCTAGATTTGGGGTCCTGCTGACCTCAGTGCACCATCATCATTTTTCCACTAACACTCCAGTACAATGTCATTTGAGTTCATCCTCATTGTAGCTAGTATTGCTAGCATTACTAAAGTTCGTATTCATATGCAAAGATATTGATCAGTTTGTGTTGTATAAATAACATAATCAAGTGCTAGAAATTGACCGACAGTTTCCATACCTCTTTTCTCCTTATATTAGATGATCCCCCTGTGGGGACCCACCGCGTCTCCCTACGCGATTCGTAAGATGCGAATAAATAGGGACATCATGACTTGATTTGCGTTTATTCTATTCTCGTGATTTTTGTGCTTAATGGCCTTACATAGCAGAGGCTGATAGGCCGTAAAACACCACCCAGCCAGCCAGCCATCCATCCATCTATATTACATGGCTTCAAGCAGCATTAAACCTGTGACCAAATGTTTGTGTCCGTTTTGATATATTTGAACTATTAAACCTGTGACCAAATGTTTGTGTCCGTTTTGATATATTCAGACCTGCCAAATGCTACGCTCTCGACATGCTTGCTACGCTTGTCCATAAAAACTGCGCTTTTCCCGCATGCTTGAACTTTTGACCGCGATGGAGAATTTTCCCGCCCCCCCCCCCCCCGCTTTCACGCCACCGGGTCAGCTCTTATCACGCCAACCTCACAGCT
>JAWQFJ010006876.1:10000-22205 GCA_034096865.1 Theodoxus fluviatilis | reverse complement strand
TTTGCCTGTGGGTGCTAGGTTACAGTATGCCTTTGCCTGTGGGTACTAGGTTACAGTATGCCTTTGCCTGTGGGTACTAGGTTACAGTATGCCTTTGCCTGTGGGTACTAGGTTACAGTATGCCTTTGCCTGTGGGTACTAGGTTACAGTATGCCTTTGTTGTGGGTACTAGGTTACAGTATGCCTTTGCCTGTGGGTGCTGGTTACAGTATGCCTTTGCCTGTGGGTACTAGGTTACAGTATGCTTTTGTTTGTGGGTACTAGGTTACAGTATGTCTTTGCTTGTGGGTACTAGGTTACAGTATGTCTTTGCTTGTGGGTGCTATGTTACAGTATGCCTTTGCTTGTGGGTACTAGGTTACAGTATGCCTTTGCCTGTGGGTGCTATGTTACAGTATGCCTTTGCGTGTGGGTGCTAGGTTACAGTATGCCTTTGCTTGTGGGTACTATGTTACAGTATGCCTTTGTTTGGGTACTAGGTTACAGTATGCTTTTGTTTGTGGGTACTAGGTTACAGTATGTCTTTGCTTGTGGGTACTAGGTTACAGTATGCCTTTGCCTGTGGGTGCTATGTTACAGTATGCCTTTGCTTGTGGGTGCTAGGCTACATTATGCCTTTGCCTATGGGTACTAGGTTACAGTATGCCTTTGTTTGTGGGTACTAGGTTACAGTATGCCTTTGCGTGTGGGTACTAGGTTACAGTATGCCTTTGCTTGTGGGTACTAGGTTACAGTATGCCTTTGCGTGTGGGTACTAGGTTACAGTATGCCTTTGTTTGTGGGTACTAGGTTACATTATGCCTTTGCGTGTGGGTACTTGGTGACAGTATGCCTTTGCCTGTGGGTACTAGGTTACATTATGCCTTTGCGTGTGGGTACTAGGTTACAGTATGCCTTTGCGTGTGGGTGCTGGTTACAGTATGCCTTTGTGTGTGGGTGCTAGATTACAGTATGCCTTTGCGTGTGGGTGCTAGGTTACATTATGCCTTTGCGTGTGGGTACTTGGTGACAGTATGCCTTTGCCTGTGGGTACTAGGTAACAGTATGCCTTTGCGTGTGGGTACTAGGTAACAGTATGCCTTTGCTTGTGGGTACTAGGTTACAGTATGCCTTTGCGTGTGGGTGCTGGTTACAGTATGCCTTTGCGTGTGGGTGCTAGGTTACAGTATGCCTTTGCCTGTGGGTACTATGTTACAGTATGTCTTTGCGTATGCCTTTGCGTGTGGGTGCTGGTTACAGTATGCCTTTGCGTGTGGGTACTAGGTAACAGTATGCCTTTGCGTGTGGGTACTAGGTAACAGTATGCCTTTGCGTGTGGGTACTAGGTTACAGTATGCCTTTGCGTGTGGGTACTAGGTTACAGTATGCCTTTGCGTGTGGGTACTAGGTTACAGTATGCCTTTGCGTGTGGGTGCTAGGTTACAGTATGCCTTTGCGTGTGGGTACTAGGTTACAGTATGCCTTTGCGTGTGGGTACTAGGTTACAGTATGCCTTTGCGTGTGGGTACTAGGTTACAGTATGCCTTTGCGTGTGGGTACTAGGTTACAGTATGCCTTTGTTTGTGGGTACTAGGTTACAGTATGCCTTTGCGTGTGGGTGCTAGGTTACAGTATGCCTTTGCGTGTGGGTACTAGGTTACAGTATGCCTTTGCGTGTGGGTACTAGGTTACAGTATGCCTTTGCGTGTGGGTACTAGGTTACAGTATGCCTTTGCGTGTGGGTACTAGGTTACAGTATGCCTTTGCGTGTGGGTGCTATGTTACAGTATGCCTTTGTTTGTGGGTACTAGGTTACAGTATGCCTTTGTTTGTGGGTGCTAGGTTACAGTATGCCTTTGCGTGTGGGTACTAGGTTACAGTATGCCTTTGCGTGTGGGTACTAGATTACAGTATGCCTTTGCGTGTGGGTACTAGGTTACAGTATGCCTTTGCGTGTGGGTGCTAGGTTACAGTATGCCTTTGCGTGTGGGTACTAGGTTACAGTATGCCTTTGCGTGTGGGTGCTAGGTTACAGTATGCCTTTGCCTGTGGGTACTAGGTTACAGTATGCCTTTGCGTGTGGGTACTAGGTTACAGTATGCCTTTGCGTGTGGGTGCTAGGTTACAGTATGCCTTTGCGTGTGGGTGCTAGGTTACAGTATGCCTTTGCTTGTGGGTACTAGGTTACAGTATGCTTTTGCTTGTGGGTACTAGGTTACAGTATGCCTTTGCTTGTGGGTACTAGGTTACAGTATGCCTTTGCGTGTAGGTGCTAGGTTACAGTATGCCTTTGCGTGTGGGTGCTATGTTACAGTATGCCTTTGTTTGTGGGTACTAGGTTACAGTATGCCTTTGCGTGTGGGTACTAGGTTACAGTATGCCTTTGCGTGTGGGTACTAGGTTACAGTATGCCTTTGCGTGTGGGTGCTAGGTTACAGTATGCCTTTGCGTGTGGGTACTAGGTTACAGTATGCCTTTGCGTGTGGGTGCTAGATTACAGTATGCCTTTGCGTGTGGGTGCTAGATTACAGTATGCCTTTGCGTGTGGGTACTAGGTTACAGTATGCCTTTGCGTGTGGGTGCTAGGTTACAGTATGCCTTTGCGTGTGGGTGCTAGATTACAGTATGCCTTTGCCTGTGGGTACTAGGTTACAGTATGTCTTTGCGTGTGGGTGCTAGGTTACAGTATGCCTTTGCGTGTGGGTACTAGGTTACGGTATGCTTTTGTTTGTGGGTACTAGGTTACAGTATGTCTTTGCTTGTGGGTACTAGGTTACAGTATGCCTTTGCCTGTGGGTGCTATGTTACAGTATGCCTTCGTTTGGGTACTAGGTTACAGTATGCTTTTGTTTGGGTGCTAGGTTACAGTATGCTTTTGTGTGTGGGTGCTAGATTACAGTATGCCTTTGCCTGTGGGTACTAGGTTACAGTATGCCTTTGCGTGTGGGTGCTAGGTTACAGTACGCCTTTGCGTGTGGGTGCTAGGTTACAGTACGCCTTTGCGTGTGGGTACTAGGTTACAGTATGCCTTTGCGTGTGGGTGCTAGATTACAGTATGCCTTTGTTTGTGGGTACTAGGTTACAGTATGCCTTTGTTTGTGGGTGCTAGGTTACAGTATGCCTTTGCGTGTGGGTACTAGGTTACAGTATGCCTTTGCGTGTGGGTACTAGATTACAGTATGCCTTTGCGTGTGGGTACTAGATTACAGTATGCCTTTGCCTGTGGGTACTAGTTTACAGTATGCCTTTGCCTGTGGGTACTAGGTTACAGTATGCCTTTGCCTGTGGGTACTAGGTTACAGTATGCCTTTGCGTGTGGGTACTAGGTTACATTATGCCTTTGCTTGTGGGTACTAGGTTACATTATGCCTTTGCTTGTGGGTACTAGGTTACAGTATGCTTTTGCTTGTGGGTACTAGGTTACAGTATGCTTTTGCTTGTGGGTACTAGGTTACAGTATGCTTTTGTTTGTGGGTACTAGGTTACAGTATGCTTTTGCTTGTGGGTACTAGGTTACAGTATGCTTTTGCTTGTGGGTACTAGGTTACAGTATGCTTTTGTTTGTGGGTACTAGGTTACAGTATGCTTTTGCTTGTGGGTACTAGGTTACAGTATGCTTTTGCTTGTGGGTACTAGGTTACAGTATGCTTTTGTTTGTGGGTACTAGGTTACAGTATGTCTTTGCTTGTGGGTACTAGGTTACAGTATGTCTTTGCTTGTGGGTGCTAGGTTACAGTATGCCTTTGCTTGTGGGTGCTAGGTTACAGTATGCCTTTGCGTGTGGGTGCTAGGTTACAGTATGCCTTTGCGTGTGGGTACTAGGTTACAGTATGCCTTTGCTTGTGGGTACTAGGTTACAGTATGCCTTTGCGTGTGGGTGCTAGGTTACAGTATGCCTTTGCGTGTGGGTGCTAGGTTACAGTATGCCTTTGCGTGTGGGTGCTGGTTACAGTATGCCTTTGCGTGTAGGTACTAGGTAACAGTATGCCTTTGCGTGTGGGTGCTAGGTTACAGTATGCCTTTGCGTGTGGGTGCTGGTTACAGTATGCTTGTGCTTGCGGGTACTAGGTAACAGTATGCCTTTGCCTGTGGGTGCTATGTTACAGTATGCTTTTGCTTGCGGGTACTAGGTTACAGTATGTCTTTGCTTGTGGGTGATGGTTACAGTATGCCTTTGCGTGTGGGTACTAGGTTACAGTATGCCTTTGCGTGTGGGTGCTGGTTACAGTATGCCTTTGCGTGTGGGTACTAGGTTACAGTATGCCTTTGCGTGTGGGTGCTGGTTACAGTATGCCTTTGGGTGTGGGTACTAGGTAACAGTATGCCTTTGCGTGTGGGTACTAGGTTAAAGTATGCCTTTGTTTGTGAGTGCTAGGTTACAGTATGCCTTTGCGTGTGGGTACTAGGTTACAGTATGCCTTTGCGTGTGGGTACTAGATTACATTATGCCTTTGCGTGTGGGTGCTAGGTTACAGTATGCCTTTGCGTGTGGGTGCTATGTTACAGTATGCCTTTGCTTGTGGGTACTAGGTTACAGTATGCTTTTGCTTGTGGGTACTAGGTTACAGTATGCCTTTGCGTGTGGGTGCTAGGTTACAGTATGCCTTTGCGTGTGGGTGCTATGTTACAGTATGCCTTTGTTTGTGGGTACTAGGTTACAGTATGCCTTTGCGTGTGGGTACTAGGTTACAGTATGTCTTTGCTTTTGCGTGTGGGTACTAGGTTACAGTATGCCTTTGCGTGTGGGTACTAGATTACAGTATGCCTTTGCGTGTGGGTGCTAGGTTACAGTATGCCTTTGCGTGTGGGTGCTAGGTTACAGTATGCCTTTGCGTGTGGGTGCTAGGTTACAGTATGCCTTTGCGTGTGGGTGCTATGTTACAGTATGCCTTTGTTTGTGGGTACTAGGTTACAGTATGCCTTTGTTTGTGGGTGCTAGGTTACAGTATGCCTTTGCGTGTGGGTGCTAGGTTACAGTATGCCTTTGCGTGTGGGTGCTAGGTTACAGTATGCCTTTGCGTGTGGGTGCTAGGTTACAGTATGCCTTTGCGTGTGGGTGCTAGGTTACAGTATGCCGTAGTAGCAATCTTATCTAACCAATCAGGACGCAGAACTAGACCGAAGATAATATTGCTACTACGGTGAAATAAGCGTAAGTGTTTCTCAGTTAAAACAGGCCTTAACACTAAATGGACCTTCTGTCTGTGGGTAAACATATCCGTCCGCTTCTCCGTCCGTCTGTCTGTCTATGTATCAGTAAGACGGAACAAATTCAAGCATTTTATTTATTTAGTTAGCACTACTATTTGAGACGGATCCATTAATATTCACAAAGAAAAGATCTTTGCCTATAAATACTTTTTTTAAATCTCGCACTCAGATATGTGATGAAATAAAACAGCTCCTTAGCAAATTATAAAGTTCACATTTGATTGTTGAAGTTACCACCAAGGATAAATTAGCTAAGAAGACGAAGAGTTCCGAGAGCTCTGAATTCTTCAGGCCTAAAGCAGGTGATGAGGTCACGGCAGGAAATGATGTGACAAGCTTTCTCACCTGCCCCTCTTGTTACTGCTCGTCTTCTTTTCCTCCCCGATGCCGTCGAAGAGACGGAAGAGCAGGTCCGTGTCCGCCACAGTTATCTTCCTCTCGGACACGCGCTTCCGCTCTCGTTCTCGCTCTCGCTCCTCTGGCGGCGTAACAGGTCGGACGTCTGCCAAGAAAAAAGAAGAACGAATTCAAAATCCGAGGGCAAAAGGGAGACATGCCATCATGATGCACTGTTGTTGATGGCTGTAGAGACGGAATGCATGCGTTGTAACAGAACTATGAAAAATGAATAAATGATGATGTTCGTCCATCGGGATCGATGAAGACCATGGATTTCATCATTTCTTCTGGTTGTGGTTCCTCACATGGCTAGTGAGACCAATCCAGGCCCGAAAGTGTCTGTTGCAGTGTGGACAGGGAAATGCAGGTGGCTGACCAGGGGAAGATGAACTGCTGGCTCTGGACTTCCTGGTGGCTCGCTTCACACTCGATCTTCTCTGTTCAAAAGCTGCTGCACCACCATGCATGAATGAATGCATGAATGCATGAATGAATGAATGAATGAATGCATGAATGAATGAATGAATGAATGAATGAATGAATGAATGAATGAATGAATGAATGAATGAATGAATGAATGAATGAATGAATGAATGAATGAATGAACGAACGAACGAATGAATGAAGGAAGGAAGGAACGAACGAACGAATGAATGAATGCAGCTTTACGGCCTTTCAGCCATTGTAGTCTATGTAAGACCATTGGTCACGAAATCACTAGAGTTAGTAATAGTAAGAACAAGTCAATACACACGTTCCCTGGTTATTCGCCTTGTATGAATCGCGAACGGAAGACGCAGCGGGTCTATTCTTACACACACACACACACACACACACACACACACACACAAACACACACACCACACACACACACACACACATACACACACACACACCACACACACACACACACACACACACACACACACACACACACACACACACACACACACACACACACACACACACACACACACACAACTCGCAGGGGGAGTAATAAAAAAATGATAGTAAAATATGAGGGGAAAGGGGAGACAAGTTATCATTATTGATTGTCAATGATGGTTTGTAGAGATGTGTGTCACTGAACTATGTGTCAGCACAAGCTGTTAAAAAGCTCTTTCTGCCAAATGGCTGGACTCCAAACCCACAACCTTAACCCAGCGTCACTGAACTTGAATAGCTTTAAATTTGATGTTTCCTCGACGCCCTAATTTGCACACGGCTTTTCTTAATTAAAATGCTCTATAGAAGTAGTGGTGGTTTTGACTGCTTCCAGATGACACGGGGAATCAGAGAATTTCTTAAAAATCGTGGAAACGAATCATCTCCTTTTCTAGGAGTAGAAGTGGTACACTTTCTGATCAAGTACTATGTTTTCTGGTGCAAAACCTTCTCACCCTAGAGTTTCCTAGCCCTGGCCTGACAGCAGATTTGAGAGAAGCACACAGAGCTGTTCCCACTTATCAGCCCTCGGTCACAGCGTGCCATGGCTGTGGCCGCAAAGGAGCTGAGAAATGCTCAGACCATGTCGATCTTTCTCTGGCACAGCACTCAAAGGCCATCAACTTTTCCTGACGACTGTATGTCAAGAGTTCGCGTGCCTGTGACACAAAAAAGTCAACCCCAAGAAAAACAGGATGTGCACGGACCAGCGTGGAGATGAGGACATTGAAGCGAGGGAAACCGTGACGAATTGACGACACCACAGCGCTCACACAGCGCGCCCTCGAGCAAGCTGGCAAGACAGCGCTCGTAACTGGGGCAAGCCATCGAGCTGTTGTGCCACCTCCAGCACAACCCTTGCCTCACCACCCAGTACAGTGCAGCTCACTGCATCAGCAGCGTTATTATCTCCATCGTTGCGGTGTCGTCAATACCAGTCCCCGTTACAGGACAGCCACTGATGTCACCGTCATGAGTTGCTGCAGTCACTCTTGTACCACCACCGCCACCACCACCACCGCCACCACCACCGCCGTCACCACCACCACCAGCGCCACCACCACAGCCACCACCACCACCACCACCACCATTGTAATACCACTACCACCACCACCGCCATCACCGCCACCACCACCACCACCACTACCACCAGCACCACACCAGCATCATTGTTATACCATCATCACCATCACCACCACCACCACCACCATTGTTATACCACTACCACCACCACCACACCATCGCCACCACCACCAGTGTAGCGCTGACTTATCATCTTCGTCGTCATTTGCGCAATCAACCCCTCTATTAGCCTGCTTTTAGGACGTATTGATTCTACCCATCTCTGTGTCTCTCACTCTGTTTCTGTACCTCTCTCTGTCTCTCACTCTGTCCCTGTGTCTCTCTCTGTCTCTCTCTGTCTCTCTATCTATCTATCTATCTATCTATCTATCTATCTATCTATCTATCTATCTATCTATCTATCTATCTATCTATCTATCTATCTATCTATCTATCTATCTATCTATCTATCTATCTATCTATCTATCTATCTATCTATCTATCTATCTATCTATCTATCTATCTATCTATCTATCTATCTATCTATCTATCTATCTATCTATCTATCTATCTCTCTCTCTCTCTCACTTTGTCCACGTGCCTCTCTCTGTCTCTGTTTCTCACTCTGTCCTTGTATCTCTCTCTGTCTCTGTCTCTCTTCTCTCTATGTCTCTCACTCTGTCCCTGTGTCTCTCTCTGTCTCTCTCAATCTGACCCTGTCTCACTCTCTCCGTCTCTCACTCTGTCCATGTGTCTCTCTCTCTCTCTCACACTGTCCATGTGTCTCAATCTGTCCTTGTATCTCTCTCTGTCCCTGTCTCTCTCTCTGTCCCTGTCTCTCTCTCTGTCTCTGTCTCTCAATCTGTCCCTGTCTCTCTCTCTGTCTCTCTCTCTGTCTCTGTCTCTCTCTCTGTCCTCTGTCTCTCTCTCTGTCTCTGTCTCTTACTCTGTCACTCTCTCTCTCTGTCTCTCTCTCTTACTCTGTCCCTGTGTCTCTCTCTCTCTCTCTCTCTCTCTCTCTCTCTCTCCCTCTCTCTGCCCCTCTCTCTCTCTCTCTCTCTCTCTCTCTCTCTCTCTCTCTCTGCCCATGTGCCTCTCTCTGTCTCTCACGCTGTCCTTGCATCTCTCTCTGTCGCTCTTCTCTCTATGTCTCTCACTCTGTCCCTGTGTCTCTCTCTCTGTCTCTCTCTCTCAATCTGTCCCTGTCTCTCTCTGTCTCTGTGTCTCTCTCTATCTCTGTCTCTCACTCTGTCCCTGTGTCTCTCTCTGTCTCTGTCTCTCACTCTGTCCCTGTGTCTCTCTCTGTCTCTCTCTCTCACTCTGTCACTGTGTCTCTCTCTGTCTCTCTCTCTCAATCTGTCCCTGTCTCTCTCTCTCTCTCTCTCTGTCGGTCTCTCACTCTGTCCCTGTGTCTCTCTCTGTCTCTGTCTCTCTCTCTCTCTGTCCCTGTGTCTCTCTCTGTCCCTGTCTCTTTCTCTCTGTCTGCCTCTCACTCTGTCCCTGTGACTCTCTCTCTGTCTCTGTCTCTCTCTGTCTCTGCCTCTCACTCTGTCTCTGTGTCTCTTTCTCTGCCTGTCTCCCCTCCGTCTCCTCCGTTGTCTGTGTTTGTACGTCTGTCTGCCTGCTTGTCTGCCTGCCTACCTGTCTGCCTGCTTGCCAGTCTGCCTGCCTGCCTCTCTCTCATTTTCTCTCCTTCTGTCTGTCTGTCTGTCTGTCTGTCTGTCTGTCTGTCTGTCTGTCTGTCTGTCTGTCTGTCTGTCTGTCTCTCTCTCTCTCTCTCTCTCACTCTCTCTCTCTCTCTCTCTCCTCCAAGCTTGACGCCCCTGGAGCACGTGGTCATGGCTTAGAGTGAAGCTGTAACCTGGCAGGCCTTGGGGGAGAGTGGCTAAGCCACCGGAGTGGGCAGACAGGCGGATGGAAGCACTGGGGCGAAGGAATGCTCGGGGCGGCGCCACTTGGCCAGGACTGCTAATAGGATTTGCCTTGATAGCCTGCCACCACCTTCCGCCGCCACCCCGGCCTGCCTGTCCCCGCCACCCGTCACCTACCCTGCCTCCCCCTCCACCCGCCACCTACCCTGCCTCCCCCTCCACCCGCCACCTACCCTGCCTCCCCCTCCACTCGCCACCTACCCTGCCTCCCCCTCCACTCGCCACCTACCCTGCCTCCCCCTCCACTCGCCACCTACCCTGCCTCCCTCTCCACTCGTCACCTACCCTGCCTCCCCCTCCACCCGTCACCTACCCTGCCTCCCCCTCCACCCGCCACCTACCCTGCCTCCCCCTCCACCCGCCACCTACCCTGCCTCCCCCTCCACCCGCCACCTACCCTGCCTCCCCCTCCACTCGCCACCTACCCTGCCTCCCTCTCCACCCGTCACCTACCCTGCCTCCCCCTCCACTCGCCACCTACCCTGCCTCCCCCTCCACCCGCCACCTACCCTGCCTCCCCCTCCACTCGCCACCTACCCTGCCTCCCCCTCCACTCGCCACCTACCCTGCCTCCCCCTCCACCCGCCACCTACCCTGCCTTCCCTCCACTCGCCACCTACCCTGCCTCCCTCTCCACTCGCCACCTACCCTGCCTCCCCTCCACTCGCCACCTACCCTGCCTCCCCCTCCACTCGCCACCTACCCTGCCTCCCCCTCCACTCGCCACTTACCCTGCTTCCCCCTCCACAGCTCCTTTCTCCACACAGTTCTTTACTACCACCACACACTGTTCTTATACACTACGCACAAAAAGTTATGGAGCGGTACGAAAATTTGCTATAAAAGCTGAAAGAGTAAATATTGAGTAACCATATACATATGCTCGGAAAGGACATTCGTTCTTCTTTATGATCCCGTTTACAGATCACGATTATCTTAACTCAGCGCTGCGCAGCTAGGCGTCAAAGTGAGTACCCCCCGAAAATGAACTTGCAAAACGACTTTTTCAGATTCTTAAATTCATAAAATAATCAGATGCAACAGTATTTTGTAAAACTAATTGTCAAACGATAGCCCAACCATTTATATTTAAGACAACATGCGTTTTGAAGAGAAAACAAGAAGAAGTAGGAACAGCAGAAAATGATAGAGAAGATGAAGGACGAGAAGAAATAGAAGAAGAAAAAAAATAAAAGAAGAAATATAATATTTTGAAAACGTGTTTCACACAGAAAAAAAATTGTATCTTTCAGTGAGTTGCACAGACGTATTCATTTCTCATACATCTATCTATCTATCTATCTATCTATCTATCTATCTATCTATCTATCACATATGATGGATATTGCACTTTTCACTTTTCTAACACTATCATAACCCACATTACCATGCAAGGCCACTAATGTTCTTCCTTGTTAGCAGCACTGTACCGAAAATGTGGAAAAAACAGGACTTCCCACAGAGCACATTGATGAAGCAAGACTCCATTAATATGTGCTCGCTACTCCTCATCTTTTATCATCAATGTTCCTGAAGTTCAATAAGGGTTCAGTCTTCAGAAGCATTTCCATCGCGAGACGATATCAGGTTTCTCATTACTGGAACTCAGCCCTCGTGCGGCTAGAAAGAGTCCAGCCCTAAGACCTGCCATCGTTTGATATCGCCCGTCGTCCAAATTCCGCATTCGTTCCATTAGTAGTTCTCTGTTACAAGGACTTCAACAAGACCGTGCAAACAATGGCCGGAAACAGCCTCTGGCCATGAGGACTAATTGCGTCGTGATGGGAACCAAGGGACATCACTCTAGATGACTGGGTCCATCTGGTGTCGGGTGTGGCGGCTTTGTCACAAGACGTGCTGGCTATCGCTGGGATGATGTGACGTCACTGAAACTCGCAGCAAGCAGCCATGGCGGCAGTCCAAATCATGCAGCCAGCAAATGGACATTAGGAAATCATGTCACATTTCACCAAGGTGCATCTACTTTGGTAGAAAAGTACGCACGCGTACCCCCATAAACAAAGAGGATGAAACCATCTAAGACAATTAACAGTCGTAGAAGGTCTACACTATATCAGTGTCGTTAGACAGCTTACCAGCAAATGTTTATCCAATGATCGTTTCACCAAACCAGGGTCATATGCAAACACTCCATGCACTCATAATGATAACCGTGTCAAGCCGATTCCTTTCAATATTTATTTCACAGAACCAGAGTCATGTGCAAAATGTACAGTCATGTAGATGTCGATAAGCGCAAACAAAGAAAGAGTGACGTCAACTTGCCTTTCACCCTACTCCAAGGAGCCATATATGTAACAGGGCCACGATGGAAATCAAGGGAAGTAACTCTAACGATAACAAATCCCCACCCCAACCACAATAATAAATCAAGGCAGTCCGACAAAATGATGCAGAGAAACTGACGTCATTCAGACAGGTAAAACAGATGGCAACAAGAAAGCAACGGCAACAGCAGCAGGAGCAGCAGCAAGCAACAGCAGCAAGTTCAGCTCTGTAGCAATGGAACTGCCTGAATGGGGCCATTAGCGTCCCGCAAGCAACTCTCCAAGGGTATTGTCTACGCAGAGCCCAATATAGCGCAAGGTGTTTTGCGAGGGAGCGCTTGCTGATTTTCCTAATGTACTCCAAGAACGATCGCCTGCCCCGGCAGCATC
>JAWQFJ010006876.1:0-5000 GCA_034096865.1 Theodoxus fluviatilis | reverse complement strand
TTTGCTCCTAGGGGTAAACATAAACGATCGGGTGGATGAGTCGTTCAGGCCTAGCCATGATCTGATGTTGTAGACCAAAGCATCCTCTAGGCTGTCGAGCACTTTCTCCGTGAATGCTTGTTGTTGGCATCCGTCAGTCTCGTGAGACTATGGGGGTGTGCGCCAGGTTTGGTCAGTCCGGGGTTGAGAGGCAGCGTACTCTGTGGCTGTAGAGCCCGATCCTTGAGCCGCATGCTCTGTTGCACTTGTCGCAAGTGAAGTCTTGGCGTGGCTCTGTGGATGCCGACGCTATCCTCTGTCGTCTGCGTTCTCTCCTCTCCTCCCACTGCTCCCGTCTCCTCCTCTCGCTGGCCTGGATGCCAGTCTTGACGGCGTGTCTCCAGCTGTTGCGGTCAGCGGCCACCGTTTCCCAGTCTGCTGGGTTGATGCCTCCCGCCGTCATATCACGTTTACAAACGTCCTTGTAGCGGAGGAGAGGTCTTCCTGCAGGTCTGGATCCCGTGGCGAGCTCGCAGTACAGCACATCTTTGGGTATTCGGCCGTCATCCATCCTGCTGACGTGACCCAGCCATCTAAGTCGTCTCTGGCTGAGCATGGCGAACATGCTGGGAATACCTGCTTGCGCCAGTACGTCCTTGTTGGGGATGCGGTCATGCCAGCTGATGCCCAGGATCCTTCTGAGGCAACGCATGTGAAAGGTGTTGAGCCGGCGTTCTTGGCGGGAATACAGGGTCCACGCTTCGCTCCGTGAATGCAATGTTGGGGAAATAGAAGTGGAGTCTTGAAACTGCCATTGTGTTGGTTGCTTGCAGTTTGGCGCCGATAGGAAGTGGCGACCTGTCGATCTTCTCCAGGGTATTTTTGAATTCGCAGATGATTTCCTCCATTTGTTTTTTCTCTGAATTTGCGCTAAGGTCTATAACATATCCCAGGTATCGATAGGTCTGTGTTCTGTCCAGCTTGGGAATCGCAGACTGTTGTATGGTCAGAGTTGTGGATGATGTGGCATCATTCTTGCTCCAATTGTTTCCACTGCGGTGACCATGCATCAGGGCGCATTTTCTGTGTTTTACTTGCATCCCTGCGTATTCCATAAAGCTTTCGGTCTTTCTTGCGGCTTCCTGAATATTTTCTTCCTGTCCTGATACCAGGACAACGTCGTCCACGTATCCCTGGACTGGGTTTGGGATGTGTGGTGTAGTGTAGTCTAGCTCTATCCACCGTAGCCACTTGTCTATCCCCTGCTCGAAAATAATTACTGACCATGGGCATCCTTGAATTATCCCCTTGGATCTTGTCACTGTCTCGGTGAGGCCGTTTTCTGTTTTTACCTGGAAAGTGGAGCCAGTATATATGTCGCGCGTAATTTCGACTACCTGCTTGGGGTACGCCATCCGCTCTAGCTCCTGGATCATCAGCTCGTGGTCTATGCTGCCGAATGCGTCCTTGATGTCGATGAATGAGATGTACATTTTTGAAGACTGGTGAAGGAAGTTCGTGATTCCCGTTTTAAGGGTGAAAACGTGCTCCTGGAGCCCATTGCAGGGCATGGATCCCTTTTGTCGTGCAGACAGTCTGCCTGTTTCCACAATCCATGGCACCAGTCTCTTCTGGATGAGTTTCATGTAGATTTTATAGCTGGTGCAAAGCAGTGAAATTGGCCGCCAGTCTTCAATCTCGTTCGGCTCTCCATTCTTCTTTTGGACGAGGGTGATGATGGAATGCTTCCATTCTTGCGGCACTCTTCTGTTGATGGCGCAGATGTTCATAATCGCCGTTATCACTGGAGCGAGCGTCTGCCTGTGCTGCTTGAGGTAGCCGTGCGTGACTCCGTCGTGCCCGGGTGACCGGCGCGTTGGGAGAGTCTTGATGACGTCAGAGACTTCGCCAACCGAAAACTTGATTTCAGAAGGGGTCCATTCTGGTGGGGGTATCAGGTCGTCGATCCAGGGTGGTGGGGGTGCTGTCGTCAGGGTGCGTTGGCATCGTCTCTGGAAGTGTCTGTGGACTTCAGTTTTGTCGATTTTGCAGCCACTTGGTGGTACTTTTCGGCTGTCATTGAGAATGATGTCGATCGCAAGTCTCTGTTGTTCCTGCCACAAGCAAGTTAGCTCCCCTGTGGAGATAATGGGATCATCTTGCAGGTTACGAGGTCGATCAAGGTCGCGTCGTCTCATTCTCGAGAAGCACGTGCGCATATATCCCCCCCCCCCCTCAAAACTCACACACACACACATACATACATACATACATACATACATACATACATACATACATACTGTGATGGTTGCCCATCTGTGGCTCTCTTGTGTGTGTTAATTAGAGAGATTAGAGAGAGGACCGAGGGGGTCGCATGGTGTGTGGGCGAACCAATTAGTTCCCACAGGGAGGACATCCGCTCTCCCAGGGAAGTCTCCTTCATCACCTAGGTTGGTGATAAGATAAACACCCTGTCCCTCGCGCCGCCCTGGTGCTCCCTGGTGCTTGACCGAGGGGTGCTCTTTCCCAGCCAACGTTCCAAGCTAGGGGGTCACCAGAAGGGGTGGTGGGGGTGAGGGGCAGCGACCAGAGAAGCGTGCTCAGAGAGTGAAGCATTAAAAATCCTCACTTCGGCGTTAACATCCAAGCCACACGCAGGTTTTCCGAAGTCCCTGCTGAGACAAGAGCTGCCGACCTGTCTCAGAGGTGCCTGCCTGAAGATGATGTGAACTCCTCCAAAGAAAACCGACTCCCTCCACCTCTACGAGTTTAGCGAATACAGACTGTTTAGGAAAAGAACTGATTCTTATTTCGTCGTTGGATCTCGGTGAGCATTGACATTTTATTCAACATTGAACAATTGACTAAGAACTGAGAACATTCATTCCAATTTTTCTTTTTATTCGGCTGGCCTAGAAATTCATAAATATTCACAATTGAAATCAAATAATAACATTCTTCTTATGCATGCCTTGCATGATTGAAATACTTTATTCATTAAATCTATTATTATCTAAATCTCGCTTGTTTTCTCCTTGGTTGTGAGAGAAGAGTGAATGAAGCATGTCAGATATTTTGTGTCTACAAGTCAAGCCTCAAGTGTAAAGTAATTACACCAACTCATAATCATCATACCCCTAGACTGCGAGGTTGGGCTTGTAACATTATGGGGCCAAGCTGGGATAGAAGTCCAGCCATTAAGCAAACGAACCACAATAATACATGTTGGTGAAAATTTAGGGGGGAAAACGCCGAGGACGGAAGAGTGACAAGTTTTGCAAAAAATTTTAAGTAACTATTGAAGTTGACTGTAAAATTTTTGTTTTTCAAGGAGGGAGGTGTGATGGTTGCCCATCTGTGGCTCTCTTGTGTGTGTTAATTAGAGAGATTAGAGAGAGGACCGAGGGGGTCGCATGGTGTGTGGGCGAACCAATTAGTTCCCACAGGGAGGACATCCGCTCTCCCAGGGAAGTCTCCTTCATCACCTAGGTTGGTGATAAGATAAACACCCTGTCCCTCGCGCCGCCCTGGTGCTCCCTGGTGCTTGACCGAGGGGTGCTCTTTCCCAGCCAACGTTCCAAGCTAGGGGGTCACCAGAAGGGGTGGTGGGGGTGAGGGGCAGCGACCAGAGAAGCGTGCTCAGAGAGTGAAGCATTAAAAATCCTCACTTCGGCGTTAACATCCAAGCCACACGCAGGTTTTCCGAAGTCCCTGCTGAGACAAGAGCTGCCGACCTGTCTCAGAGGTGCCTGCCTGAAGATGATGTGAACTCCTCCAAAGAAAACCGACTCCCTCCACCTCTACGAGTTTAGCGAATACAGACTGTTTAGGAAAAGAACTGATTCTTATTTCGTCGTTGGATCTCGGTGAGCATTGACATTTTATTCAACATTGAACAATTGACTAAGAACTGAGAACATTCATTCCAATTTTTCTTTTTATTCGGCTGGCCTAGAAATTCTTAAATATTCACAATTGAAATCAAATAATAACATTCTTCTTATGCATGCCTTGCATGATTGAAATACTTTATTCATTAAATCTATTATTATCTAAATCTCGCTTGTTTTCTCCTTGGTTGTGAGAGAAGAGTGAATGAAGCATGTCAGATATTTTGTGTCTACAAGTCAAGCCTCAAGTGTAAAGTAATTACACCAACTCATAATCACCATACCCCTAGACTGCGAGGTTGGGCTTGTAACAATACATACATACATACATACATACATACATACATACATACATACATACATACATACATACATACATACATACATACATACATACATACATACACAGACACCCATGCATATACAAACACACACACACACACTCATGCATATACAAACACACACAACGTATGCACAAACAAACAAACAAACACAAACACACACACATTCATGCATACACAAACACACACACACACATTCATGCATATACAAACACATACAACCATGCACATACAAACAAACACTGACACACACACACACACACACACACACACACACAACCATGCACATACAAACAAACACTCTCTCACACACACACACACACACACACACACACACGCAAACAAACACTCACACACACACACACATTCATGCACACACACACACACACACACACACACACACACACACACACACACTCATTTAACCAATGGTGACAGGCCACGTGTACATGTACAGGCCAGCGCCACATGGCCACCGCAGGCTGCCCTGGTGACAGGCCACGTGTACATGTACAGGACAGCACCACATGGCCACGGCAGGCTGCCCTGGTGACAGGCCACGTGTACATGTACAGGACAGCACCACATGGCCACCGCAGACTGCCCTGGGGTCAGAGAAGACAGCCCAGCCTGGCACAACTCCAACCACAGGTTTACGGCCGGAGAGCGTGAGGACACGAGGTGGGAAAGGTCACGAGCAAGGCGCATGAGAACAAAGACGCGTTCTCCAGAGAATAGCGATTCGTATCGATAGGTATCACATAGTTCCGAAATGAGCGTTCACGACGAG
>JAWQFJ010006874.1:2500-17821 GCA_034096865.1 Theodoxus fluviatilis | reverse complement strand
AGAAGGGCAAAGCCCATACGACTCACATGCTTGACCTTGACCTTTATATGACCTTGACCTTCAGGTGACCTTCAAGGTCAAGGTCAAACAACTAAACCTACCAATGACATCATACACGAAGAAATGCTTTACACATTTTTCCTACCAAAATACATGTGACCTTGACCCAAGGTCAAGGTCATCCAAGGTCATGCAACACAAAGCTGTTAATTCAAGACTTAGGAAGCACAATGGTGCTTATTGGCACTTTCTACCATGAGATATGGTCACTTTTAGTGGTTCACTACCCCATTTTGGTCACATTTCATAAGGGTCAAAGTGACCTTGACCTTGATGATATGTGACCAAATGTGTCTCATGATGAAAGTATAACATGTGCCCCACATAATTATTAAGTTTGAAACAGTTATCTTCCATAGTTCAGGGTCAAGATCACCAAAATAGGTATACAATCCCACTTTGAAGAGCTCCTGTGACCTTGACCTTGAAGCAAGGTCAACCAAACTGGTATCAAAAGATAGGGATTACTTTGCCCTATATACCACTTGTAGCTAAGGTCACCATTCTCAATAACGTGGGAGAAAATTGGGAAAATGTGAAAAATGACTGTTTTTGAGACCACATTTATGGCTCCTGTGAACTTGACCTTGAAGCAAGGTCAAGTCACCATGTATGGTTTTAGAGGCCTTGTCATCATACACCATTATGCCACATTTGGTGTTAATATACTTCATAGTGTCCGAGAAAAATCCAACGTTTAAGTTTTTTACGCCCGGACGGACAGACAGACGACACGGGTGAGTACATAGACTCACTTTTGCTTCGCATGTGAGTCAAAAAGGAAGAAAAGATGGAAGGAAGGAAGGAAGAAAAAGAAACAAGAAGGGCAAAGCCCATACGACTCACATGCTTGACCTTGACCTTTATATGACCTTGACCTTCAGGTGACCTTCAAGGTCAAGGTCAAACAACTAAACCTACCAATGACATCATACACGAAGAAATGCTTTACACATTTTTCCTACCAAAATACATGTGACCTTGACCCAAGGTCAAGGTCATCCAAGGTCATGCAACACAAAGCTGTTAATTCAAGACATAGGAAGCACAATGGTGCTTATTGGCACTTTCTACCATGAGATATAGTCACTTTTAGTGGTTCACTACCCCATTTTGGTCACATTTCATAAGGGTCAAAGTGACCTTGACCTTGATGATATGTGACCAAATGTGTCTCATGATGAAAGTATAACATGTGCCCCACATAATTATTAAGTTTGAAACAGTTATCTTCCATAGTTCAGGGTCAAGGTCACTTCAAAATATGTATACAATCCAACTTTGAAGAGCTCCTGTGACCTTGACCTTGAAGCAAGGTCAACCAAACTGGTATCAAAAGATAGGGCTTGCTTTGACCTATATACCACTTGTAGCTAAGGTCGCCATTCTCAATAACGTGGGAGAAAATTGGGAAAATGTGAAAAATGACTGTTTTTGAGACCACATTTATGGCTCCTGTGACCTTGACCTTGAAGCAAGGTCAAGTCACTATGTATATTTTTTGAGGCCTTGTCATCATACACCATCATGCCACATTTGGTGTTGATAGACTTAATAGTCTCCGAGAAAAATCCAACGTTTAAGTTTTTTACGGACGCCCGCCCGCCCGGACGGACGGACGGACGGACGGACGGACGACACGGCTCAGTACATAGACTCACTTTTGCTTCGCATGTGAGTCAAAAAACAAAACAAATCCCTATAAAACAAGAAGGGCAAAGCCCATACGACTCACATGCTTGACCTTGACCTTTATATGACCTTGACCTTCAGGTGACCTTCAAGGTCAAGGTCAAACAACTAAACCTACCAATGACATCATATACTAAGAAATGCTTTACACATTTTTCCTACCAAAATACATGTGATTTGACCCAAGGTCAAGGTCATCCAAGGTCATGCAACACAAAGCTGTTAATTCAAGACATAGGAAACACAATGGTGCTTATTGGCACTTTCTACCATGAGATATGGTCACTTTTAGTGGTTCACTACCCCATTTTGGTCACATTTCATAAGGGTCAAAGTGACCTTGACCTTGATGATATGTGACCAAATATGTCTTGTGATGAAAGTATAACATGTGCGCCACATAATTATTAAGTTTGAAACGGTTATCTTCCATAGTTCAGGGTCAAGGTCACTTCAAAATATGTATACAATCCAACTTTGAAAAGCTCCTGTGACCTTGACCTTAAAGCAAGATCAACCAAACTGATATCAAAAGATAGGACTTACTTTGCCCTATATACCATGTATAGGTCAGATATACAATCTCAAACACTTCAGAGAAAATTGAGAAAATGTGAAACATGACTGTTTTTTAGACAACATTTATGGCCCCTGCGACCTTGACCTTGAAGCAAGGACAAGTCACCATGTATGTTTTTTGAGGCCTTGTCATCATACACCATCATGCCACATTTGGTATTGATAGACTTAATAGTCTCCGAGAAAAATCCAACGTTAAAGTTTTCGGACGCCTGGACGCCCGGACCCCCGGACGCCCGGACACCCGGACGCCCGGACGGACGAAACGGGTGAGTACATACTCACTTTTGCTTCGCATGTGAGTCAAAAATGAAAATGGAGACATTAGGCTGTCAATGAGTCAATGAATACTACTGTGCTGTTGGGTCCTTTACACTCACTATACTCTGCACTGGTATATTGCAGTCATGGCGGCAATCTTTATAGGATCCTGGTTAAAGTGAATTAACAAATCCAGCGGTATTATTTCACTACTACACCAATCTCGCTTTGGGCTATAAACTGATGCTTTCTATACGATATTTTGTTTCTTGAATCCGAGACC
Source organism: Theodoxus fluviatilis (assembly GCA_034096865.1). Lineage (NCBI taxonomy): Eukaryota > Metazoa > Mollusca > Gastropoda > Cycloneritida > Neritidae > Theodoxus > Theodoxus fluviatilis. Next base: position 14,946 of record JAWQFJ010006874.1, on the reverse strand, counting down.
GGTGCTTAAAATTGACGCAAATAAATATTTTATGAGGTATTACTCATTTAGTATTAGCAAAATATTACCGGATTTTTTTCCTCTTTCGTTTACTTCATCGGTGCCATAATCAAGCTCGGGCATACGCAACCACTATCCCATTCTTTGCGCAAGCCTTACCGATATCCCGCACTTTTGGATATTTTTCACAACTTTTTACGACGGGGGGGTGGGGGGGGGGGGGCGTTGTAACGTAGCCACGTGACCTCGGCCACGACGTTATCCTGTTTCTGCAACTGAACTTGAACCCTGCAATGGAGTTAGGTGCGTGACAGGGATGTTTATATATGTTTTACGACGTTTCTGATCTCGGCCAGGACGTTTACCGAAATCAGGCAACCTGCCCCCCCACCCCCACTCCCATCCCCCACCCCACCCACCCCCTGTAGTGGACAAGTTTATTGTGTGTGTCCTGGCTGCGGAATTCTCGCTATCGTTTGTGGCATTACTAGTACTATGTCATGTGCGCAGCGACTTAAGGTCAGATTCGTGCAAAACACGAAAAACAAGAAGGGCAAAGCCCATACGACTCACATGTTTGACTTTGACCTTTATATGACCTTGACCTTCAGGTGACCTTCAAGGTCAAGGTCAAACAACTAAACCTACCAATGACATCATCCACTAAGAAATGCTTTACACTTTTTTCGTACCAAAATACATGTGACCTTGACCCAAGGTGAAGGTCATCCAAGGTCATGCAACACAAAGCTGTTAATTCAAGACATAGGAAACACAATGGTGCTTATTGGCACTTTCTACCATGAGATATGGTCACTTTTAGTGGTTCACTACCCCATTTTGGTCACATTTCATAAGGGTCAAAGTGACCTTAACCTTGATGATATGTGACCAAATGTGTCTCATGATGAAGGTATAACATGTGCGCCACATAATTATTAAGTTTGAAACGGTTATCTTCCATAGTTCAGGGTCAAGGTCACTTAAAATATGTATACAATTGAACTTTTAAGAGCTCCTGTGACCTTGACCTTAAAGCAAGTTCAACCAAACTGATATCAAAAGATAGGGATTACTTTGCCATATATACCATATATAAGTCAGGTGTCCAATCTCAAAAACTTCAGAGACAATTGAGAAAATGTGAAAAATGGCTGTTTTTTAGACAACATTTATGGCCCCTGCGACCTTGACCTTGAAGCAAGGACATAAACTAAACACCATGGATTTCTGGGAAGATCCCACAGACATCACAACTTTCATTCTTGTTGGCACGTAAAGACGTTTAACCAACAGGTGCATCAATTGATGTTCACCTATGCATAATGCACAATCATGCACACATTCATACCAGACAAAGTGACAAGACAGGGTCGCAGCAATTTTCCTCGATCAACATAACTTTTTTCCCATCTCTCCCGCCCCTGGGATTGAACCACGGCACAGCGCCTCGCTGCAAAGCCCAACGCCTTAGCATGCTGGACCATCTACACCTCCCAAAAAAGAGGCTATCAATAGCCCAGCAGAGGCTTCGGGTTGGCTTTGAACTCATGAGGGCACAAGGGGAGAGCACTGGGATGTGGGCTGCCAGGATCTTTATTATGACGTAAACTAAACACCATGGATTTCTGGGAAGATCCCACAGACATCACAACTTTCATTCTTGTTGGCACGTAAAGACGTTTAACCAACAGGTGCATCAATTGATGTTCACCTATGCATAATGCACAATCATGCACACATTCATACCAGACAAAGTGACAAGACAGGGTCGCAGCAATTTTCCTCGATCAACATAACTTTTTTCCCATCTCTCCCGCCCCTGGGATTGAACCACGGCACAGCGCCTCGCTGCAAAGCCCAACGCCTTAGCATGCTGGACCATCTACACCTCCCAAAAAAGAGGCTATCAATAGCCCAGCAGAGGCTTCGGGTTGGCTTTGAACTCATGAGGGCACAAGGGGAGAGCACTGGGATGTGGGCTGCCAGGATCTTTATTATGACGTAAACTAAACACCATGGATTTCTGGGAAGATCCCACAGACATCACAACTTTCATTCTTGTTGGCACGTAAAGACGTTTAACCAACAGGTGCATCAATTGATGTTCACCTATGCCAAGTCAGTATGTATGTTTTTTGAGGCCTTGTCATCATATACCATCATGCCACATTTGGTATTGATAGACTTAATAGTCTCCGAGAAAAATCCAACGTTAAAGTTTTTGGAAGCCCGGACGCCCGTTCGCCCGGACGCCCGGACGGACGAAACGGGTGAGTACATAGACTCACTTTTGCTTCGCATGTGAGTTAAAAACAGTCGGAAGAACATCAAGTTATTTATACCTCTAAGAGATGTTGGTGTAATACTGAACATTTACCAATCCAACAACTCGACAAACACAGAAGTACTGCTTTTTATCTGCGGAGGGCGTGAGGATCACACTTATGCCACCCAAACAAAGAGCAGATGGTTGAGTGGGCACTCATAAAACAACAACAATAATAACTACAAACAAGACAATGCTTTCTGATAAAAGACGGTATTTGTTCATACTCACGCTATGGGATGAATAGGTATCGGTACTTGAGCTTGTGATGATGCGAAATTCCTTCAACCTTCATCAAGTCACGTCACACTAAGAATCACAGAACTGTCTGGGTGACGTTACCTCCGGTTTCGAATAGGCACCACATAAGAATGACGAAACACGCAATAATCTATGTCTGAAGTCTTGCTTTTTACTTTCAAAATATATTTTATTTGCATCCATTTTGAGTTACTCTGCCATCTTCGATTGATATTGTTTTCAATGTCAGCCTGCAAGATCTTTGCTCTCGCTCCCACGAGTCAAGTGTAGTTGATTTAATTTGGTGATTTAAGGTACATTCAGAGTTGCATCCTTGACCAAGTTGCTGTACTGCCTCGTTATCGTGGAGAGACGAAGTTGTTCCACATCGAACCCGAACTGGAAACACCAAATCAACAGCTTCTTATATTTTACAGTCGGAACCTCCACTGCAATACTCTTCATGCCAACTGGCTTTGACCAAAGTCTTTGCATATAAAGACGTGGAGTGTGAGGATGTGTTCAAGGTGATCTCTCCGTAGTGGTGCATGAAAGTGGTGGGTGGGTGGGGGGGGTGGGGGGGGGGAGGTGGGGGGTGGGAGGTGGGGGGTGGGAGGTGGGGGGTGGGAGGTGGGGGGTGGGAGGTTGGGGGTGGGTGGAGGTGGGTGGGTGAGGTGGGGGGTTGGGGGTGGGAGGTTGGGGATGGGTGGAGGTGGGTGGGTGAGGTGGGGGGTGGGGGGTGGGAGGTGGGGGGTGAGAGGTTGGGGGTGGGTGGAGGTGGGTGGGTGAGGTGGGGGGTTAAGACTAAACTAAAGAATAGCCGCGGCGTGTTTGGCAGCACGATTTTTTGCTCAAATCCTCGCTTCAAGCACAGTTGTGCCGGAAAAAGTTTTTTCGGTTCCCCAAAGACTACATAAACCCTGGGGGATGGCGCTTTCAGGAGATACTCTACGTGAAAGCGAATTGTCATACAGAGATAGATTTGAAAAGGTAACTTAATCTGAGTACTGATGTTCAAGTGCTCATCTCCAAAGACCTTGTGTTTGGGCTTTGCTATCGTAACCCTGTATTTTAAGAGGTGCCAAAAATAGGTGCAGATCACAACTAGGGAGCATCTCCTCAAACTGCTACCCGAAGTGCTGCGCGAATGTGACAAAAGACTGTGCAGCGACCATTGCGAAGACAGCCAGTTCACCTGTCCCGCAGAGTGGCATAGGCTAAAGTGGAGTGCAGTGCCAACTGTTTCCTCAGCTTCAAATTTAACCCGCTGACTATTACCATGGATCTATATGGATATTAAAGGTCATTTTGCTGCCTGTTTTGTCTATTATCTACTGACATTGCGTAAACACATTGTACATGTAGTGTCGCCCGACGATGAGATCGCCACGGCTATGAGGCAGGTTGGGAACCTTCCCTCACCTCCTACGTGTTGGGGAGGCAGAGTCAGATATGGACATGAGTAGGTCAGTTCCCAAACAATTTTGTTATTAACTGCGTAGTACATTACAGAAATACGACAGCTGCACGAACTGTCTGGCACTTGCACAAGGCACCGTTTTCACATTTGCGTAATTGCATGCTTGCGCACACACCGATATGGAGCACATAAGTGTCTGAACATGCCAAACTTACACCGTGGTTTGCATGCACGCTTGCATGTGCATCATTATCGTGCATGCGTTGTAGGTCCTTGGTGTGTTGCGAGGTAGCGTTATAGATCAAGTGTGCGAATTTTCGTGGGAACTATTTGTCAAGGAAATCGCCGCTCAGATTTTCGGTTCCTGTTGCTGTGCTATTTATTTCTCTGTTATCTCACAAATAAACTCGAAGCTTTATTATTTAAACTGTGCCACCTGAATAGTCATATAACGTCACAGCTATGCAACAAGGAAATACGGAACTTAAACAGAGGACTGATGACTGGGTGCAAATACTGTTTCAACAATAGATCTGAAACGTTTACACATAGAAATATTGCCTTTCGAGCTGTCATATTACACTTTACTATTTGTGTCCATTGAGAGAGCAAGATGCAATATCTTTTTAAATTAATGACTTGCGACAGACTCATTACTGGTTAGAGTGTGTAGTAATGCTCGGACGGTTCTTTGTAATTGTGACTGGGAAAGTTCAGGAGCGATGTTAGAGACTATGCCACCTTGAAAGAAGAGATCCTGAAGAAGTACGCGCTCACCACTGAGGCATACAGGCAGAGGTTTAGGACTGCAGGGTGCGTTTGACAGATGGTGCACCGCAGTTGGTGCTAGTGAGGACAGGCAAGTTGAAACAAGCTATTGTCATGGAGCAATTTGAGAATTCCGTGGGGGAGGAAATTAAGATCTACTTAGGGGAGCGGGAGATAGACGAAGTTAGCAAAGCAGTTTTTCTAGCAGACAACTATCGCCTGATTCATGCGACTAGTGTGTATAAGAAAGGGAAGTGGGACTGGAAGTACCAGAAATCGGCAAAGAGAGAGACAATGAGTTACACTATCAAAGTGAATGAAGGAGTGAAGAGGGGAGAACAGAGAAGTGGGAGCAGGTCTCGCAGAGACTTCAAATGCTACCAATGTTTGAAGACTGGCATATGGCTCATGATTGCAGAGTAAAGTTGAACTCCGACAATAAAGGTCGATAAGCTTTGTGATATAGCATCGGAGGGAATTGACGTGATGTGCGGACCCATGAACCAGGTGGAGTTTGGCAAAAGGGGCAAGATGAATGCCATGAGCCAACAGACTCGTCCTGTGGGGAAGGTAGGTAAAAGGGACATGTCAAATGCCATGAACCACCAAACCCGTTCTGTGATGCAGGGTGTTATACTTCATTTGTGTCACCTGGGGAGTTGCATGTGGGTCGAAATGTGACTTCTGTCACTGTGATCCGTGATGCAGGTGCGTCAATTTTAATGGTGCGGTCTGATGTTATCATGGGTTGGGAAGAATCATACACTGGCAAAAGAGTTCTGGTGTCCGGCATTGTTGGAAATGTACAATCCCCTCCCTTGTATGAGATAAGACTGAGGGCACGTGAATATGGTGGCCTCGCGATTGTGGGTGCATGCAAGGAGTTACCTATCCCTGGAGTGGATGTTCTCCTCGGAAATGATCTTGCAGGCCGGGAGATAGTGTTCAATCCTGTGGAAACCACGATACCTATGTGTGAGGTGTCAGACCCTGTTATGGTCGAAACCCTCACAGCTGAAGAGAGTGAGTGTGGGACGGAGGATGTGGAAGCCTTCCCCTGCTGTGTGCTAACTCGCTCTGCTCGCAAGAATTAGGAGATTCCCGATGTGAATCTCAGTGAGACGTTTATATCATGATGACAGCAGGTCAGGTGACCTAGAGAGAGATGGCGGATCAGAGAACTCAGACGAGTCAACGATTTTGAGTTCTGAGGTGCAGGGCAAAGTGACCCATCTGATCCAAGAACAGGAACATGATCCTAGTCGACGTCATCTGTTTGAAGAGGCTGAGGAAGAGAGGGAAGGTGATACGTCACCGGGGTATTTTCTAAGAAAAGGACCGCTAATGCAAAGAAGTAGGCCCAGAGATGCACAAGCATCGGAGATGTGGAAAGTGGACTGTCAGATTGTGTTGCCCCAAAGTTGTAGACAGTTTGTACTAGACTTGGCACACGGTGATCCCATGGCTGGACATATGGGAGTGGCCGAGACCTAGCAGAGGCTGAAACGGCATTTATTTTGGCCAGGGATGTAAAACAAGAAGGGCAAAGCCCATACGACTCACATGCTTGACCTTGACTTTTATATGACATTGACCTTCAGGTGACCGTCAAGGTCAAGGTCAAACAACTAAACCTACCAATGAGATCATACACTAAGAAATGCTTTACACATTTTTCCTACCAAAATACATGTGACCTTGACCCAAGGTCAAGGTCATCCAAGGTCATGCAACACAAAGCTGTTAATTCAAGACATAGAAAGCACAGTGGTGCTTATTGGCACTTTCTACCATGAGATATGGTCACTTTTAGTGGTTCATTACCCCATTTTGGTCACATTTCATGAGGGTCAAAGTGACCTTGACCTTGATGATATGTGACCAAATGTGTCTCATGATGAAGGTATAACATGTGCCCCACATAATTATTAAGTTTGAAACAGTAATCTTCCATAGTTCAGGGTCAGGGTCACTTCAAAATATGTATACAATCCAACTTTGAAGAGCTCCTGTGACCTTGACCTTGAATCAAGGTCAACCAAACTGGTACCAACAGATAGGGATTACTTTGCCATATATACCATATATAGGTCAGGTATCCAATCCCCAAACACTTCAGAGAAAATTGAGAAAATGTGAAAAATGACTGTTTTTTAGACAACGTTTATGGCCCCTGCGACCTTGACCTTGAAGCAAGGACAAGTCACTATGTATGCTTTTTGAGGCCTTGTAATCATACACCATTATGCCACATTTGGTATTGATAGAATTAATAGTCTCCGAGAAAAATCCAACGTTAAAGTTTTCGGACGCCCGGACGCCCGGACGCCCGGACGCCCGGACGGACGAAAAGGGTGAGTACATAGACTCACTTTTGCTTCGCATGTGAGTCAAAAATGTGAGGAGGTTGTGCAGACAGTGTGTTGTGTGCCAGAAAGCAGGAAAGAAAGATCAGGATGAACGAGTGGATGTGCTCTCCTTCATGAGTAATTTGAGAGAAAGGATGTCAAGAGCAGCTGAGTGAGCCATTGAACAACTGGGTGAAGCAAAACAACGAGTGAGAAAATGGTATGATTGGAAGGCGAGAAAAAGGAAGTTTGAACCTGGAGAGAAAGTGCTGGTGCTGTTTCCATTCCTGGGAAAATTTTCTCTCAGCACGGTATACAGGACCATGGGAAGTGAAGGTGTACACTGACTGCAATCCATTAGTGTTCCTAAAAAATCTCAAAGGCAAAAATTAGCAGCTGCTGATAGCCGACACACACTCTAGACTATAAATGGATATCCTGAGAATGTCGCCTTCTCTTTCTCCCTAAAACTCTGTATGGCTCAAAGTTTTCTTTAATTCTTTAGTGGATGTAGAAATAGTGTTTTATTTCGTGCTGATGTTTTTCGTCGAAACTCATGTTGCATGCCTTTGTTGAGAGCATAATTGAAGAAATGTCCTATTTGATTAAAATTGTTATCTTTGATAAAATTTTCTTTGATGGAAGGAGGACTGTGACGGTACCTCCTTTCTGCAATTTTAAGAATTGTTCACAAGTGGAATCAAGGTGATGGATTTACTGGTGTGTACATTAAAATGATCCTTTCTCCCTGTTTTCTGTGTGAGTTGTCAGATGATGAACTATCATACTACTACTGTTATAAATTGCATGTTTATGCATGTGTTAAATAATGGACACTTAAGAATGTAGAAGCCAGCCAGGCCTCAAATAAATATAGTATTAGAAAACCAGCCATGCTTTGAAAGTAGTTTGCTGTGGTGAAGTCTTGTGATGAAACAGTGAACAGTTTCGAAGTAAGGCGCCGAGCTTCCAGTATGAGTATCATTGACATTGAGAAATTTTACGTATAGACATGATTGGCCAACTTTTGAAGTTATAGCGGGGATAATGTGCTGGCCAAGCACGCGCCAATTCCCTATTACCCTATTGGTTTAGAGGGAGTGAATTCCTGTGACTTTGAATGGAGACGTGGGAGAGAGAATAAAAAAGGCTGCTGTCTGCTGACTCGCGGCTGGCATTCTCTGCTCTCCTGCTCCTTGCATGGAGTGGAATCATCTGTGGCAAGGCCATGCCGACATGGGAGGAAGGACGGGTGACATCTGCCCTCTACCTCTCATCGCCTTCAGCTCCTAGTCGTGCTGGCCTCTCTTGATGATCCCAGCAGCAGCCCTCTGGGGGGAAAAAGTGGGCCATGCTAAACAGCCACACGCACAGATGGCCGTTCCCTACCCCCTGCCAGACCCCCACGAGAAAGGAAACCAGGGGAGGGGAGATGGTGCGGTTCCAATCCTCCCTTCTATCGGTACCCACCCTTGTGTCAGTCGTCACCTCCCCAGCGCCCAAAACATCACTCTTTCAAGGACGATCACATGGGTCAACGGCTCTGACCCCTTCAGCATTCTTTCAAGCGGACTCACAGTGCATTCTCCTTCCAGATAAGTTCTACCTTATAGTACAGGCTGGCTGGCTAAAATTAGGATTAAATAAGTATTACTCATGCACGTTGACTTAACAACCATTGCCTATCTTTTTAAGCATTATTAACGTCATTTGGTTATTTGATGTCTACCCTCATCTTCTCTGTTGTCCTGTCTATTCTTGTCAGCGAGAAAGGTGAGTGAATGTTACAAGATAGCAGTGCATTTCCCCTAGACACCCTCTCAATTAATAATAATTAGAGCCCTGTCTTGTAACGATCGGTCATTTCTGGAAATGCCTGAAGATTTCAGTCGTTACCCAGAAATGACTAAAAATTATCTTCAGACACTACCAGAAATGAATATACTCGAAAAATCAATGTGCATCTTATGGGGTGTTAATGTTTACACCGTCCAAAAACATGCAATAGAACACAATACCTAATTCACTTTTATGTGATTTAAATCACTCTTCCTTATTAAAAGAAGACAACAAATGATAACTGGGCACAAGACATGAATGAGCTTTATTTTAATAAATTCAAACGATTTCCCTGCTATTTCAACACTAGAAACTGCTTCAAGTAATCATTGGGTGCACAGCGGAGGACATGGCACGAGACGTAATTAACATACCTAATGATATAATTAATCTTCTATTATCCCTCCAGGTTCACTGGAGGCCCTACAGACTTTCTGTCTGTGTGTGTGTGTATGTGTGTGTGTGTGTGTGTGTGTGTGTGTGTGTGTGTGTGTGTGTGTGTGTCTGTTCCTACTTAACGGCTGATATCTCAAACACTACTGGACGGATGTCCTTGACATTTTGCACAATTACTGGAAGTTAGGTCCGATTGAACGTACCAAATTTTCAGAATCGAGGTTTGAAAAGAAGGTGGTTTTTTAAGGTCGTAAACTCGAAAACACCCCCCTAAAATGTCAATTGACGGAATGACGAAATGTAAAATGTGTGACGTGATCAATAACGTGACGTAATTTTATCTGTATGTCTGTCTGTCAGTCCCGACTTAACGGCTGATATCTCAAAAACTGCTGAACGGATTTCCTTGACATTTTGCACACTTACTGGAAGTTAGGTCCGATTGAATGTATCGAATTTTCAGAATCGAGGTTTGAAAATAAAGTTATTTATTTAGGTCGTAAACTCGAACCCCCCCCCCCCTAAAATGTCAGTTGATGGAATGGCAAAATGCGTGGCCTAATGGCAGTGAATCGATATTCAACTTGGCAGAAATACACCCCTAAAATGTACAAGACCACTCAAATTTCATGAACTATCATCCATTTTTCTACCATTTACAGTGCAAAATACGAACGAGGGGGGTTTACGGAAAAGAACATTATAAATCCTTTACAAACACTCATCCATATCAGTTCTCCAATGGCACATCTGGTAGAGCGTTGGACTCTTGGTCATGCGTGACCAGGTTCGATTTTGCGCTGAAACTTTTTTTCTCTTTCTTTTTTCGAGAGGTTGTGGGATTGAACCCGACCTGATTTTTTGTGTTTTTGTGTGTGTGTGTTTTTCCCCCCTCTTTTCTCGAGAGGTTGCGGGTTCGAACCCAATCTTTTTTTCTTCTTTAAAAAAAAAAGCCAAAACCTGGAGGTTCAGCGGGTTTTTATATACAGCACCAATATTATTGAAGTGATCTTTGGGCCCCAGAGTTGAGGAAAAGGCACACAACATAATTTATCCGTGAAAGTCAAGGTCTTTTCATTTTGATTGTAGATCAGTCGTGTTTGTTGCGACAGTTCAGGCTTTGATGACTTCAACTGCTACATTTCGTTTTTGTTTTGTAGCGTTTGCATCTGTTTGTTTGGCCCTTTTTTGTTCCTACACAGCTGCATTTGACATAGCCCTGTCCGCCACTCTTGTGCCCCATGAATTATTGCCTCTCGCAGGCTCATGAGTTTGTCGCAGTTAATGTCTCCTATATCCAATAGCTTTTGAGGACATAGCTGAAGCGCATTCCTTTCGTGCCAGCCTTTAAAAATACTATGGCTGGTTGCAACAATGTGAATGGTGTTGCCTCTTCTATCTAAAACGATTCCCCAAACGTTTCTAGGATCCCCTCGACCTCTCTCAGCGAGTGCAACAGAGAATGCGACATTGTCTCCTTTTTCTGCAAGGCAAAGGTCAACTTTGCTTTTTTTCACCATTCGCTCAGCCTGTTCAACTTAACACTTTCGAATGGCTTGTCGATGACAACTGATTTCCCGTGTTCTACAATACAAAAGAAGGGACGTTGTGTTGTATTCAAACGCGGCCGTTGAAGGTTGTACATACATAATAATAATAATAATAATAATAATAATAATAATAATAATAATAATAATAATAATAATAATAATAATAATAATAATAATAATAATGTATTATACTTATAAAGCGCCTTTCCCGAGGTTCTAAGCGCGTAACATATATACATACATATACAAAAATAAACATACAACACACAGTCTATACATTTAGTCATCCAGTCATAGTCAAACACATGCATTCAGATGTACACAGTCAGACTGACAATATACTATACAAATATTTACACAGATGTCAAGATGTACGTGGGGGTAGAGGAGGGGGGGGGGGTGCAGCAGGATTCTAACAAATTCACAAGTAATATTGCTGAAAAAGGTAGGTTTTGAGGTTGGATTTGAAGGAAGAGATGGAGGTAGAGTGTCGGATATTGTGAGGGAGAGAATTCCACAGTTGAGGGCCATAGTATGAGAAAGAGCGAAAGCCATGAGTTCTGCGCTTGAAGCGACCTTGGCGGAGGAGTCGAGTGTCAGCAGAAGAGCGGAGTGAGCGAGAAGGGATGTACAGAGAGACCAGATCAGAGAGATAGGCAGGTGCAGATTCAGAGATGATGTTGTAGCAGAGACATGCAGTCTTATATTTGATACGTTCAGAAACAGGCAGCCAGTGGAGATCTTTCATGAGAGGAGTGCAGGGTTGTCGGTGACGCGCTCTAAAAATGAGGCGGGCAGCACAGTGTTGGACTTTCTGCAGAGGTTGGAGAGTAGAGTCAGGGCAGCCTATCAAAAGAGAGTTGCAATAATCTAATCTGGACAGAATGCAGGAAGTGACCAGAGTTTTAGTAGCATCTACTGTGAGAAATTTTCTGATAGAACTAATTCTTCTGATCTGGAAGTAGCAGGTCTGACATACTGCAGCTATGTGTTGTTTCATTGACATGCTAGAGTCCATGATGAAACCGAGGTTTCTGGCACTGGCAAATAATGTTCAGTTGATAGTATGATACCAGGTGATCCTCCTGCTGCCGGTTTAGTAACACTGACAGAAGCATCCGGTCCTGCGGGTTCACGTGGAAGATCGCCTGAAGGCGGAGTGGGTTCAGCTTGAGGTGATTCAGTAGAACCCGCAATGGCACTGAGATCATCTTCCGCCTTTAAGTGATTTCACTGATCAACGGGTAGGGATGTGGAATTGAGACCTACTCTGGGTTCAACCCCAAACATTGCCTGGTAGAGCGATCTTTTGATCGCCGCGTTGTGTGCCCCGTTTTTAGTGAACTGAACAAATCGCAGTCCGACCGACCAGCGTGTCATTTGATCGTCAGTCATCCAAGCGATCGCCATAGCTTTAATGTCCGCGTTTGCTCTCTCGACCGAACCTTGGCTTGGTGGATGGCGTGGCGTTCTGACTGTGTTCAGTTTCCACATTTCCCATGTTGACTGACATTCAGGCAAAATGGCTAAAACATGTTCACAACTTTTATTCATTT
>JAWQFJ010006873.1:5000-17175 GCA_034096865.1 Theodoxus fluviatilis | reverse complement strand
GCAGTGTGTGATGCGCCCATTTCGCTTCCTGTGAGGAGTTCTGTACTTTTCAGTGACAGTGTGGACAGTGGTCTTGCAGACATTGACCCCATGAACTGGGCAGACGCTACCGCAAGGAAGCTTACGCCCATGTGTCAGGTTTTGCATCTATGCCACTCACTCTACTGCGAATTGACTTTTCCCGATATTTTATTGTTGTATTTGATGTTAATGTTGTTGCTAGCTGCATATTTTTGAGGAGTTAGTTCATGATGTTTTGTAAATTTAATTGTGGAGTTGTACATGTAGTGAGACCGATGAGGTCATTTCGGTCTTTAGGGGAGGAGCTATGCTGTGAAGATTCTAGATCATGCGAGAGGGTCACGGCATGGTCGCTTTGTTTATGTTGTGAATGTACTAGATCGCCGCGGCACGGTCGGTTTGTTTTTATCGGTCAGGTCATTGCCCTAGCTCGTGGTCGAACCGGGCTAAAATTATCTTGTTGTGTCACGTGACATCAGTCGATTTAGAGCTCGAGCTTGTAGAGACTGTGCCGCTTCATTCACGAAGGATCTGGAACCTGGGGTTAGGTATAAAAGGCGCGACAAAGCGAGAGAGAGTCAGACACGAGTGAGACGCGAGCAGCAGATGAGACAGAGTTAAGGTGAGAGCTTAACTTTGTAAAGAGCGAGTCCTCTGCGGCACTGCATGTAGAGTGAAGCGAATACGACGATACTACTTATTGTCACCACTGTGTATCAACCAGTGCGTGAATAAAGTTTATCGAAAACGACCACCAGCGTTTGTAACTTCGACCTCCCAGCGCAAGCTAGGAGAACCCCTGTACAACAAGAGAAGAGTGCAACACCATCGCCATGCCATGAACTGTTTTGTATTGTGTCTCTCCCTAAAGTCCTCACTCCCTTTCGTCTGTTCCCTACAGAAGTTTGGCTTTGCAGTAGGAACTATGTTGCATTCTGAAGCATTGTATGGTTCTGTTATGTTGTAATTTGTCTCTGCTTTATGTATAAACACTTTTGTTTGTCCCTTGTGGACTTTAATTCTACAGCAGGAAATGTGTTGCACTGTGTTGTATAGGGATTTAAAACTACTTCTGTTCTTTTTGTACTACCCTATGCTGTATTTATGTCAGACTTTATTGTATTGCATTGAGTTGTTTCATAGTACTGTACTAAGTACCTTGGCTTTGTTGATATGTTGTTCCAATGCAAAGGCTTACCCCTTTTCTGAGCCATTACTGAAAGCCTTGCTGCGGAGTATTCTGCAATTTATCTCCTCTTGTCTATTGTAATCAATGGATGACAGTGCAAAGTTCTTTCTATGTTCTCTTCCCTGAAAAAGCGCATGAGGCTATTTCACCCCTTTGCCTGATTGGAATGTCCTCTAGAAAACAGGAAACAACAAGGTCACTTGTCTCTTTGTTACTGCTCTCTCTGTCTCTCTCTCTCTCTCTCTCTCTCTCTCTCTCTCTCTCTCTCTCTCTCTCATGTCTTTAACCATTGGATGACACTAAGCTTCTGCATTCTCGACATCTGCTATGCTTTTTTTTTCCTGTTTCAGATAAACCAGAAACATGGCAACGTGAATCATACTTTACTTTATTTTATCTTATGGTTCGGTATGGTTTGAATTTGGTGTGCGTTTGTCATGAATGTTCTGTGTTTTGTCGAACTCTGCATGGTTTGTAACTTGTCTTGTATAAATACTTACATGTGTCATCATCAGTGCAAGTCTGGTGTTCAACATCGAGGGCTTAAGTCCTTGTGCTGGAAATTATGTTCAACTTACCTTGAGGATGGAGGATTTATTCACCTCATCAAAACCCTTATCATTCTGACCTCTCCCGAAACATATCCCAGCTGTTAGAGGCAATCTGGAAGCTCAGTTGCTTGAATATCAAATTCACAGCACCACCATATCAGTAGTCAATGATGTGCACTAGCTTTCAAATCAGAAATGAAACCACTTCTAGGCAAGCAAAATCATACATCAGTGTATCACGGGAAAAGACAACTTGCCTATATAGTCGTTGCTTATGATCATGGACCAACTCTGTGTATCCTGGGAGCAACTCGGTGCGCTTGGGGAACAAAACATTCACGTTCATAGCTCCACAGCTGTGGAACTCCAAACCTACCAACATTTTTCATCAACGAATCTGAACACTTTCGGGAAGAAACTGAAAATGTACCCTGAGGACTGTACAGCATCCTTGTGGAAAGATGCTAAAAGAGTCTCTTCCTTCATACATGCATGCATGTTTTTCTATGGAGAACTCCGAGGGAAAGAGACCAGCCGGTCGGCCCCAGCTGTGCTATCAAGACGTATGCAAGCCCAATTTTGCAAAACAAGGGGACGGCGAGGACACTTGGAAGGTAACTGCTTTGGACAGGAGGCAAGGAGTGCAGAGAGGTCTCTCACAGTCTGAGAGAAACCGCATGGAGCAGACAGATGACAAACGCCTCTGGAGGAAGCTCCAGCTTTGGGCGGACACCCAGCTCCAATCTTTGGTTGTAAATGCTGTGGTTTGGTCTGCCATTCCCGCATTGGACTTCCAAGCCACAGCAGACACTGTCGACGGGAAGGGATTGACGCCCAGAGGCACAGAGATCTATGGTTCTTCGAAACCGTACTTTTTAAAAAACCATAAATGTAAGTGAATACGTAAACACTAGTTATGCTATGTTACGCCATGATTTTCTGGTGAACAAAGATCGTTGGCGTCCGTTGTTCAAGTAACAGGGAAGTCATGGTCCTCTGTCAATTGTAGCAGGATGGGTATATTGTTACTAATCCATTTCATGTTATTGAGTCAGGGTTTTGTCTTTCTTTCTTTGCTTTTACTTCTTTTTTGTTGTTTTGTTGTTGTTTCGGTCTGCCTCTTCGTTGTTCGTCCTCGATTGTGCCTTGTCAGGAGTTGTGACAGAATGTACGCCCATACCAGACTAGCTTACCGACTTTTCTGGAAATTTTTAGAAAATATTTCTGTCTACAGTTTTAGTTGTCGACTTACTGCTCGACAGCATCATTGGTCTTGCGTTCTACTCATGAAATGTGTAGAAACTTCCTGTAGGTCTTGTGATCAAGTAGTTCAATCCTTCCTTTCAATCTGCCTTCAACGTCCTGCTGTCACGCCTGTACAAGAGGTGAAAGTCATCAACGATCTATACAGTTTGGTTTTCATTGGAAGGCTGATGGTGTTGCTTTAGTATATGTGGTAGGTCTATCTACTTCGTCAAATTTCCCTCCATTCAACATGATGTCAGTTGCTGCTTGTTGGCTGGAGCTTTTGACAATGATCTTCATTCTGTCAAGATGTGGTGCTGATACCTCCATCTAGGTGCCAAGTTCCTGGTGGTCTGCTTCACAAGCTCCATGATGTTAATGCAATCAGCAAAGCTGTCAATAGGAGTAGGGTGGCAATGGGCATCAAATGGCTAGGTAGTTCTTTGTGCACATCCACTGCAAGTACCCCTGGATTATTAAGGTCACAGTGGTGTGTTGCAGCTTTCAGAGTTGTCGCTATTACTTTAGATCAATAAATGGTTTTTCACCCACACATGCAAATAAATGATAAGAAAGACAAAAGTTTGGTGTAAGAGGACCTTGTATTTCGTCGTTTATTGGTACCCTTTGAGGTATAAGTAAACAACTTGGCAGATACATCATTTTGACAACGGCTAGGTACAACCTTGCGCAGTGTATCAGTTTCCTCTAACATTTTTTACCTGGGTTAAACATAATAAGTGGAACAGCTTAGAAATTTTGTTATCACATTTTCATAAACGACGAACCAGTATGCAATTTTGTGGCATTTCACAATTTTTTTAAAGCTATATAACAATTTAATCACAGACTTTGGCAACATTTTTAACGTATTTTTCCTTTTTAATAATTGCCCCCCCTTGAAGCATTAATATTAATTCATAATCATTCAAATAATCAAAGTCTAGGAGCCCTATCAAAACACATCAAATTAAGGGGGTCCAAATCAGCAATGTAAAACTTGAAATATTTAGAAAAACTCTGCATACTGCATTATCATTTGGAAGTGAATGAAATGAAATAAATTGTGTAACCAGAGATGTGCAAAAAACTATCAAAATTCAAATTGTTTGATTTCATTCAACATTTTGCTAAACATTTTCTCAAACACAAAAATTGTATGAACGGAATATATAAGTCTACTTCTATGCTTTTTTTAAATTACTATGTGTGCGGCATTTCGCACACTTAAAATTCATTCTCGGAATACATAACAGGTCAAAGTTTAAACTCAGTCAAAAGTGCCAAAGAACAGTTGCAAATAAACACAAAAGCATCAAGCTTCCGGGCTGATCTATATCAACAAATGCAATGCCAGCAGGTGTGCTAAATAAAATGATCATAAACACTAAACCCAGACAACCTTCGTTGTATGAGTAATGTTTTCCCTACAAAAGGGACAGCGTGTAAGTCTACCCCCGCACAATGGACAACAGGCGAAGTGGCGGCAAGGGTGGAAAACAACCATTATCTGTTGTTGGAAGCAAACTTTGCAGGTCTTGTCTCGTATGAGTTCTCTGTTTATTTGTTCCAAATCTCGTAGTCCTGCAAAACAGATATGAAAATCAAGAACGTAGAGACATGAAGTCCAACTATGAGTGACTAACTCATTCAGTAGGTAGCTCTTCACATGTCCTTTACCATCCATCTCGATACATACATACATACATACATACATACATACATACATACATACATACATACATACATACATACATACATACATACATACATACATACATACATACATACATACATACATACATACATACATACATAACTGCATTGTCTCCAGCTTCAATAGTGTGGACTGAGAACAAAGAGAATTTCAATCAGCATTTTTGTGCATAGGAGCTTCGTGCACATTGCCTCTCCTATGGTGAAGCCAAACCGGTGACTGGGGGTGCATAGGAGCTTCGTGCACATTGCCTCTCCTATGGTGAAGCCAAACCGGTGACTGGGGGTGCATAGGAGCTTCGTGCACATTACCTCTCCTATGGTGAAGCCAAACCGGTGACTGGGGGTGCATAGGAGCTTCGTGCACATTACCTCTCCTATGGTGAAGCCAAACCGGTGACTGGGGGTGCATAGGAGCTTCGTGCACATTGCCTCTCCTATGGTGAAGCCAAACCGGTGACTGGGGGTGCATAGGAGCTTCGTGCACATTGCCTCTCCTATGGTGAAGCCAAACCGGTGACTGGGGGTGCATAGGAGCTTCGTGCACATTACCTCTCCTATGGTGAAGCCAAACCGGTGACTGGGGGTGCATAGGAGCTTCGTGCACATTGCCTCTCCTATGGTGAAGCCAAACCGGTGACTGGGGGTGCATAGGAGCTTCGTGCACATTACCTCTCCTATGGTGAAGCCAAACCGGTGACTGGGGGTGCATAGGAGCTTCGTGCACATTGCCTCTCCTATGGTGAAGCCAAACCGGTGACTGGGGGTGCATAGGAGCTTCGTGCACATTACCTCTCCTATGGTGAAGCCAAACCGGTGACTGGGGGTGCATAGGAGCTTCGTGCACATTACCTCTCCTATGGTGAAGCCAAACCGGTGACTGGGGGTGCATAGGAGCTTCGTGCACATTACCTCTCCTATGGTGAAGCCAAACCGGTGACTGGGGGTGCATAGGAGCTTCGTGCACATTACCTCTCCTATGGTGAAGCCAAACCGGTGACTGGGGGTGCATAGGAGCTTCGTGCACATTACCTCTCCTATGGTGAAGCCAAACCGGTGACTGGGGGTGCATAGGAGCTTCGTGCACATTACCTCTCCTATGGTGAAGCCAAACCGGTGACTGGGGGTGCATAGGAGCTTCGTGCACATTACCTCTCCTATGGTGAAGCCAAACCGGTGACTGGGGGTGCATAGGAGCTTCGTGCACATTACCTCTCCTATGGTGAAGCCAAACCGGTGACTGGGGGTGCATAGGAGCTTCGTGCACATTACCTCTCCTATGGTGAAGCCAAACCGGTGACTGGGGGTGCATAGGAGCTTCGTGCACATTACCTCTCCTAGGGTGAAGCCAAACCGGTGACTGGGGGTGCATATGAGCTTCGTGCACATTACCTCTCCTATGGTGAAGCCAAACCGGTGACTGGGGGTGCATAGGAGCTTCGTGCACATTACCTCTCCTATGGTGAAGCCAAACCGGTGACTGGGGGTGCATAGGAGCTTCGTGCACATTGCCTCTCCTATGGTGAAGCCAAACCGGTGACTGGGGGTGCATAGGAGCTTCGTGCACATTGCCTCTCCTATGGTGAAGCCAAACCGGTGACTGGGGGTGCATAGGAGCTTCGTGCACATTACCTCTCCTATGGTGAAGCCAAACCGGTGACTGGGGGTGCATATGAGCTTCGTGCACATTACCTCTCCTATGGTGAAGCCAAACCGGTGACTGGGGGTGCATAGGAGCTTCGTGCACATTACCTCTCCTATGGTGAAGCCAAACCGGTGACTGGGGGTGCATAGGAGCTTCGTGCACATTACCTCTCCTATGGTGAAGCCAAACCGGTGACTGGGGGTGCATAGGAGCTTCGTGCACATTACCTCTCCTATGGTGAAGCCAAACCGGTGCCTGGGGTGCATTCCGCAGACTCGTGGAAAACCAAATATTTGCGAGGAATAGGTCGATGTCAACATATGGCGAAGTGATAAAAGTAGATATAAATAGATATAAAGGCAATCCAATGTTGACACCATTGCACACTAAGATAAAAGTAGATATAAAGGCAATCCAATGTTGACACCATTGCACACTAAGATAAAAGTAGATATAAAGGCAATCCAATGTTGACACCATTGCACACTAAGATAAAAGTAGATATAAAGGCAATCCAATGTTGACACCTTTGGACACTAAGATAAAAGTAGATATAAAGGCAATCCAATGTTGACACCTTTGGACACTAAGATAAAAGTAGATATAAAGGCAATCCAATGTTGACACCTTTGGACACTAAGATAAAAGTAGATATAAAGGCAATCCAATGTTGACACCTTTGGACACTAAGATAAAAGTAGATATAAAGGCAATCACATGTTGACACCTTTGGACACTAAGATAAAAGTAGATATAAAGGCAATCCAATGTTGACACCTTTGGACACTAAGATAAAAGTAGATATAAAGGCAATCAAATGTTGACACCTTTGGACACTAACTGATGCATTGCAAGGCCTTGCGTATATGCAATGCGGCCTTGGACTCTGCACAGTGGCTACTGTAGCTGAATTTTCCTTAAATGATTTTCTTTAAAGAACAATATAAAGGTCTGTATTGTTATAATATCATTCAGTTCAAATATTTGTAAAAGATCACTTCCATGAAGCCTGTTCAAGTCATCAAAGGAATGGAAGCTGAAATCTGTGAAGAAACAACAAACTAACCCATGAAATGCTTTGACATTACCTCCAGCACTGGACTCTCTTTCCTCGTTCCCACTAGACTGACCTGCACATGAGGAAGCTGAGCCTTCAGTGGTGGTCTCTGTGGAAGCGATGTCATCATCATCATCATCATCATCATCATCATCATCATCATCATCATCATCATCATCATCATCATCATCATCATCATCATCATCAATCATCAATCATCCATCATCATCATCAATCATCAATCATCAATCATCAATCATCAATCATCATCATCATCAATCATCATCATCCATCATCATCATCATCAATCATCAATCATCAATCATCAATCATCCATGAATCATCAATCATACTCCATCATCCATTCATCATCAATTATCAATCATCATCATCATCATCATCATCATCATAATCATCATCAAAATTACCACGATTGCTATCATCAACATCGTCATCATCATCCTCCTCCTCCTCCTCATCGATAAGCTGCAGCTACTATGACAGTCTATCAAAGTCTCCCAATCTGCTATGTGGATGCCATCAGCTGTCTATCCCGTCTGTAGGTCAAAGACCAGCACTTCTGTTGCCTCCGCAGTGAAGTTAACCAGTCCTTCTTTGTTCTCAGACGGTTCCTCTGGAGGACGAAGACGAGAACGAGGCCCAATTGCTTACGGAGAAGAAAGCAGATTCCCCGAGAAAAATGTATATCTATCATTATGTGACAAAGAACAATTCTCTGGTCATATTTTTGTAAGGAAAATAAATACTGTGTGGGGGCTAGACTGAAGTGCTCACGTGCAACAAATGTGGCAAGAAATTCCCAGCAGAGCGAGGTAACAGACGGTATTCAGAGGAAGTGTTTCGGCCCCTAAAACTTCCCGACACTTTCGGGGAGAGGGCCACACCTGGCTATAGCTCCGGGTGCCCGTCTGTTGTCTTCATCTACTGCAACCATGAGTGCATAATTTGGCATAGCCTGCCTGATTCCGCTACCAGTCGAGTGTAGAGCTCTGGTCTCAAATGTTTCGCCTGACCCAAATCCAACATGATCCCTTCTCGGCTGCCTCTGTCATGTTATGAGATATAGAAACAAACGAAGGAAGGACTTTCCCTCCGTCAGAACCCCCAACACAAGTCCTTCACATAATATCGCATTCAGCAACTGTGCTTATTAGCATGTGCGGTTATGGCAATTTTTCGTAAATGCAAGCTAAGAAATATACCTCTAAGCAAACACGTTGGATACATTTTCATTAGTTTGTTTGCCTATTTTCTAATTAGACAAAATTGGTTACTCCAGATTAAACTGCATGTTATCCATTCACAATATGGCATCTTAAAACAGTCAACTGGAACAAGCCTATGAGAATTGCAAACGAATATTTGTTAGCCCACATGATAAATAGTTCATGGCCACTTAATCAAAACGTCATTTTTGTTTTGTCTTGGATATCTAAAGCAACAAATATAAATCTACAAGAGCACTGCAATATATTTACATATGTGTACTTTGCTTTCAAGTTACGTAAACAGTGAAGCAAATAGATTGCTCTTCTGCTGCAGGGCTGGAATTCCTAAATCTTCTATGACATGTGAATTTATACTTGCAATGAGCCGACGGTCAGAACAAGATAAGTTGATTTTCTCATTTCACTCCTCCAACATCAACTATTTCACTCCACTCAATCAAATTGTTTTTCCAATTTCAATTTCAAAGTTTGGATATCTTTAAGTTTAATGGATATCGTACAACAATGGATGTTGCTCCTTTCATAAAAATCGGGAAAAGGAAATTTTGGAACGGAAATTTTCTCACTTGACTCTTAGTCTAGTATGGGGATCATTTCTGCATAACTGCTTCTGTAAAACAGCGCTTCTGCAGTCCTTGGAGTGATCCGACAGCGGTTTGCTGTGTGGGCAGATGGAAAAATACAATGTGAAACAGGAGTGTATTGAGTTTCAGCAGGAATAACAGCGGCAGCAGTAGCAGCAGTAACAGTAGCAGCAGTAACAGTCGCAGCAGTAACAGTAGCAGCAGCAGCAGCAGCACAGCCACCATCACTACCGTCCCCCATCAACACCATTACAACTGCAACATGCAGCAACTCGAACTGCGTGAGAGGCGACACCTGTGTGTAGCTTATTATAAGAGAGAGAGAGAGAGAGAGAGAGAGAGAGAGAGAGAGAGAGAGAGAGAGAGAGAGAGAGAGAGAGAGAGAGAGAGAGAGAGAGAGAGAGAGAGAGAGAATGAGTGAGAGAGAGGGAGAGAGCGAGAGCGAAAGAGAGAGATAGAGAAAGGGGGAGAGAAAGAGAGAGAGAGGGGGGGAACGTGAGAGAGAGAGAGAGAGAAAGAGAGAGAGAGAGAGAAAGAGAGAAAGAAAGAGAGAAAGTGAGAAAGAAAGAGAGAGAGAGAGGAGGGGGGAGTGGGAGAGAAATAGTGCGTTTTACACTTTAGGACACTGGGTGATGAAATCACGTACGTACACATTGTGCAAATCTTTGAGCAAATAAACATGCATTTTTTATCTTTCTTTTCCAGGACTTGTTCAGATACAAGAAAATTATCGAAAATATTCACACAGGTTACGTGCCAACTGAGACACGGCACAAGTACAGTGACTATACCACTACCAGGAATCATTCATTGAAAGTATTATCAATCGTACAAGAGTCATGTGCCAAGATCATTATTTTGATCAAAGTTTGATTCTTCCCCTTTCCATAACAATATTATTATTCCGTGTGACATTTTGAATGGTGGGAAAGTTCCAGTGAATTCCAGGCTCACCTCAGTCAAAACGTACAGATTTGGAGTCTTCCAGTTCCTGCCGCACTCGTTGACAGTCGAAAGGCGAATGACGATTAAACTGTCGTCCGCTGCATTTTTGGAGAAAGCCGAGCAGACGGCACGACTTTCCCGCCAAGATGATGACGTCGCTGATCAACCGTGGTAGCGTTTGTTTTTTGAAGTCGGTGTTTGCCGTGCTTCGTTGTGGAGCAATACTTTGCTTGACATTTTTAGTTGGATTTGCTAGCTCACGTTTCAACCAGCACTTTTTATAGAATTGAATAACGCGTTCAGCGCGAAAAACATGAAAACGATTACTTCTCTTCGTGCTATAGGGGAAATATTCAAATAATATCTACTCAACGGTCACGACAAGCTCTGAAGGGAGGTAACTCCCACTTCTTAAACACAGCTATCATAAGCGGCCCACGAGTGTAACCGTCGTTAAGACAACGTCCGAAACCTGGTTTACCCCTCCGGGCGTTAATAATGTTTTGATGCTACTTGAAACCCGATTCTAAGGCCACTACATGGTGTCAGAAGCGAAATACCTCGTGAGTAGGATCCGCCTTACCACGAGTGAGCTAAGATGCCTATGTTTAATTAGCCCCCCTGAATCGTTCGTCCTTTTAAAGCCCTGGAATGACCGGAGTGGCGTCAACGGTTTTTGTGCTACCGCAGCGCTGCCACGCCGCACGAAGAGGATGGAGGCGCGCAGGTGAGCGGTCTGATCATTCTGAACACAGAGATAGTGGCTGCGCTCGATTTAACCGCCGGAATCCGCTGGCGGCGGTCTGCCGCCACGTGACCGGCTGTGCGCCGTCACGTGACAGGCGAATCGACAGCTTTCGTGCCAATCGAGCGCTTTCGTGCCAATCGAGTGCCCCGTCTCGCCCGCCGGCGGATTCAGGCGGACAAATCGAGCGCAGCCAGTATCTCTGATACAGGTTGGTCACGTGACTTCGGCTCCACATTCCAATGGTTTTACCAATCAAAATTCTACATGATCAAAAGACCATCGAGAGTAAAAAGATACGATTCTATTTCACTCCAATTATTTATCCCGATAGATAAACAAAAATTTAGCGTTCTAATAAAACTAATCTATGAGATTTTATGGAAATCATTTGATAACTACTTTTAGCGCGAACGTCGTTTATAAGGTTGCAAACTGCCTTGAGCACGTGCGATTTTGTGTATACACGTGTATACACAATCTTTGGAACTAGTAATAGTAGTATAAACAAGCGAAAAAGATTCCTATCGCTCCGGGCTGGTGACGTGAATCTATGGTTATACTCTCGCCAGTAAATGCTTTCTGGCCGGAACCTGTGGTCTAACTACCTTCACACTGTTTGACTATAGCTGCTGAAGTCCACACTTCGATCATTCGTGTATCGACTGATGGTAAGTGATTTAACCTACATTCCGTTGCTAACTGAAAATCGGTGGATATAGAGAAAAAGGAGGGAAGGGTGTGCGGGAAGGGGAGATCTAGATGCTCGTCTGAACACCTCCCACCTCCCCACAGTCCAGTCTGAAATGACTGAATTATCCAAACACAACGCACCATGCATCTAGAACTAAGATTTTACTCACTGTTGTCTGTGTTGAACGTTGATCGAGTCGAAGTTTCTTCTGTAGGAATCCGTCCGATTCCGAAGTTCGATATCATCGGAGAGCTCAGAAGCAGTTTTTCTAAGTTTAATCCTTCTAAGCATACATTAAATTAATGATTCCTCATCAGTAAAAGCACTCAGCGGGTTTCTGGGCGTATCGTACTATCGTTCCAAAAGATTATCATTATGCAGACGGGATTGGTTGCCTTACTCGCACAATGAAGTATAATTGTTGCTGTTGTATTCAAAGTCCTTATAATTAGTAGAGTTCACAATATTACACTCTTGTGATTCGAATTTTACCGCATACAAGTTTTACATTTATGGGAAATCGATGTTTAGAA
>JAWQFJ010006872.1:0-32396 GCA_034096865.1 Theodoxus fluviatilis | reverse complement strand
CAGCATTTATCTCAAGAGAGAATGGGGTACTACAATGAGTCAGCTCCAGACATTTATCTCAAGACGCATACATCGGGGATACACAGAAGGAGAGCTTCAGCATTTTATTATCAACGAAGCAAGAAGAAGTTGGATGCTATCGGACAAGGGAGCTCCTAGCCCATTTAATAAAAACTCAAGAGAGAGATAAGTGCCGTAGCCAAGGATCTACACCACATTTATCTCAAGAGAGATATGGTAGTACACAATATCGGATGCAACAGAATTTTATAAACGTCAAGACGAGAAGTGGAAACGGATACACAAGGGAGCGTCCAGAGCATTTTATCTCCGAAGAATGATGAAATGAGGCGATACACAAGGGGCCTCCAGTAGTTCTTCTCAAGTAAGGAGAATGGGGTATTTGGGGGGGTGGATGGTAGGTGGTAGCCACAAGGGAGCTCCCGAGCGATTTTATCTATGCACGATGAGGAAATGAGGTAACAAGGGAGCCCTACATGGGGACATTTATTCGATACACAAGTTGATGAGAATGGGGTTACACAAGGGAGCACCCTCAGCATTTATCTCATGAGAGAATGGGGCTACACCAGCGATAGCTCCACATTTATTCAGAGAGAAGCGGCGTACACGACAGGAGCTCCAGCATTTTATCTGTGTCATAAGAGAGGAATAAGCCTGTGCAGTTACAGCAAGGGAGTCTCCAGCCATTTATACTCATAGGCGACAGAGGAAATGGAGGCTACAACGAAGGGAGCTCCAGCAGTTATCTCAGAGAAGAAATGGTGAGCTATTTATCTCAATGAGAGAATGCCAGTCTGGGCGTAATTTATCTCAACGAGCATGAATGCGCAAACTGCGCGCTTCCGGTATTATCTCCAAGAGAGAATGGCGGTACACAGGCACGCCTCCGGATGTATTTTGGCATCTCAGAGGCAAATATGGCTGCAGGGTCACGTTAGCCAAAGGTTAAGCTCCACAGCACTGTTAGTCTGAAGAGGAGAATGGGGCTCACACAAGGCGAGCTACAGCCATTATCTAAGTGATGGAGAAGTGGGTATGAAGCGGTGGTATTTAGTTCTACGCATGTTTATCTGCAAAGATGAGCGAATGGTATTTTATATCTCAAGAGAGAAATCGCCGGGTAAACAGATGGGGAGCTTCAGGCCATATTGAATTATTCGTCAAGAAGGAGAATAGGAGGAACGATATCACAAGGACAAAGGAAGCCTCCAGCAATTAGTCCTCCAAATGACGAGTAATGGTGGTCAGCCTGGTTATTTAATACTCAAGAGAGAAGTAGGCTGGATTTATTATGTCCAATAGAGAATCGGAGGATCATCTAGGCAGAGGGGCTTGTCACGCAGCATTTGATTGTAATTACTTCAATGAGATGAGAGACTGTGGGCAGATGTACACAGTACGGGCGGATGGTGCGAGTGTGTGGCGAAGAAGCACTCCTAGCATGGGTATCGCGTTCAAAGATGGGAGAGATAGGCGGTGATCACAATGTGCGAGGGGGGGGGTGGCTCAGGACGTATTGGTACTCAAGAAGAGAATGGGGTACACAAGGAGCTTCAGCTTCCTATCTCAAGACGAGCATATGCGGATTACTATCTCATATGGGTACACAGAGGGAGACGATATACAAGCCATTATAGATCGTGGATAGATGAGCAAATGCAGGTGGGGCGGTACACAAGGAGAGGCATGTCCAGCCCACTTAAGTGCTCAAGAAGAGAACGGCCCGGTTGACACAAGGTCAAAAGAGAGCCGTACATGCATATTAATATGACTCAAGAGAGCTGAATAGGGGGTACGGACGGCGAAGGCGAGCCTCTTTTTTTTTTTTTTTTTTTTAGCTTTATCTCAAGATTGAGAATAGGGGTACACGGTAAGCGCGAGCGTCCGAGGGATTTATACTTCCATAAGCAGGAGAAGAAGGTGGGGGGGTACCATCAAATGTGTAGCACTGCACGGAGCCATGTATCTGCAGAGATGTCATGCGCGGTGGACCAAGGATGCATCATCAAGAACGTGTCGTATCTCCCCACAAGAGGGAGAGAGATGCGAGGTCAGCACAAGGCGAAAGACGACCCCTCAGCATTTATCTCAAGATGAGGGGAGGATGGGGGTTGGTACAAAGGGAGGCTGGTCCAGGCATCGTGGTTATACTCACAAGAGATGAAGAGAGCGGCGTTAAGCTGGGTATTCAACAATTTGGCCGGTCCGATTAATAGCATCTATGCATGTGTAAGTAGATCTGTCACAGAAGGGAGGAAGAGCGGGGGGTCAGGGGGTGATTGTTATAGCAAGTCACAAGAGAGAATCGGAGTTGTGTTGCTGCTGTGCGGTATTTGATGTCTCAAGGAGAAGAATAGGTGGCCGGTGACACACAGGGAGCCCAGAGTTTTGTATTCTGCGACAGTTGTGAAGAGAATGGAGTATTTCATCATCAAGATAAAGAGAATAGCGGGTACACAAGGCGAGCAATAGGGGTAACAAGCGAAGCTCCTAGCATTTATTCAAGAGAGACATGCGGCCGGGGTTTCGTAGCACAAAGCCCAAGAGCTCCAGACATTATCCAAGAAGAGACTGAAGGGGTACTACACAGGGGTAGGCCTACCAGCATTATCTGCAATTGATTGTTGAGTATAGAGGGGGTCAATTGGTTATCGCTGTCAAGGAAGAGAATGGCGGATGCCGTGACACTAAGGGGGAAGCAAAGGTGTGGGCAGTGACCTACGAAGGAAGCGGAGAGGACATAGTGGCTCGGTAAATCAATCGGGAAGCGCGAATAGGGTGCCCGCCTACATTCAATGATAGAGTCCGTAGCACATCTGTATCCTCAAGATCGAAGTAATGAGGAGGTACCCAACAGAGCTCCCGCAGTTATACTCAGAGAGAATGGGACCGTACACAAGGGAGCTGTCCTAGGCATTGTATCTCACATGAGGAGAGATCGGGCTCCCGATTGGGTGAAGGGTGTTTGTGGTCTCTACTATATACTCGCAAGAGAGAATGGGGCGTACGACGAGAGGGGAGACCACATCGAGGCTGTGTACGACACAGAGGTGGAGCTACTCCTAGAATCTATTTTTAAGTCTCACGAGCGAGATATGCGGGGTGGTTTGATTGTATATAATAGAGAGAATGGGCGATACACAAGTGAGCAATGGGGGTACGACAAGCGGGAGCGGAATGAGGTGTACACAGGGCAATGCGTGGGTCTACACAAGTTAGCTCAGCCATTTGATCAAGAGAGGTAGATGGGGCCAGGTACACAATTGGGGAGCAATGAGGTACAGCATAGAGCCGCTCCGCGGAGCACGCCGATTTATCTTCCAGGCCTCGTTGCAGAGAAGAGATGGGGTAAAACAAGTGGAGAGCCTCCAGCATTTTCGTCAAGAGAGAATGAGGGGCTACACAAGCGAGCTCCAGCCATTTATCTCCAAGAGGCAGATGCCGTGCCGTAGCAAAGGAGTCCAGACATTTATGTACTGCAACGTGAGAGAGAATGGGTACAGCGAGAGCGTGGAGCTCCGCTATAGGTGATTCTCATGAGAAGGAAATGTGTGTGGTGGGGTACATCTAAGGAGTTTAGTAAGACTAGCCGAGCATTATTTAGTTGCGGACCCAGAAGGAGAGAGGATGGGGTAAGGCACGAAAGCGGTTGGGTGGATTAGGGCGTCCAGGCATTCTATCTCAAGAGAGAATGGGGTACACAATGGATCTCCTCATTTATCTCATAGATAATGGGGTACACAAGGAGCTCCAGCATTTATCTCAAGGAGAGAAATGGTGGTACACAAGGGAGCTCACAGCATTTATCTCAAGAGAGAATGGGCCTGTACACAAGAAGGTAGCCAGCCATTTTATACTCAAAAGACAGAGAATGGGGCGTATTTATAATCAAGACCGAGAATGGGCTGCGAGGGGGTACTACAATGTGTCGTGGGAGCATCCAGAGCAGTGTATCTACAAGAGGCTTGGGGGAGGGAACTGTGATAGTGGGTGTACTACAAGAGGGAGCTGCACGCAGCATTTATGTAGATCAGATGAGATGAATGGGCGGTGAGACAAAAGGAGCGTGTGTCAGAGCATTTCTCTCTAAGAGAAATGGGCAGGACACAAAGGAGCTCGCTGGGGCACACACAGAAAGTGTATTTCAGGAGATGGAATGCGTGGCTTACACAAGAGTGGACGGGCGAGGCTGCGCAGAGCGTATTGTTGTGACTCAGGAGGAGAAATGAGGGCGCTACAACAAGTGAGCTCCAGCCATACATCTTATTTCAAGAGAGAGCAATGGCGAGTACAACAAGGCGAGAATCCCAGCATTATATCCTCAAGAGAGAATGGCCGGTACACCAAAGGCCTGAGCTCAGCATTTATTCCAAGATGCAGAATGCGCGTAACACAAGAGCTCCAGCATTATCTCAAGATGAGGAATAGAGCGGGAAGACCCTGCCATAAGGAGTCCAGCATGTTATTCTGCAAGGAGCGAGTAAATGGGGGATAGCCAATGGAGCCGAGCAGTTATTAGAAGCGTCAGAGGGGGTGATAGGTGCAGGATGATGGACGTCGGGGGTGTACACAAATGGGGAGAGTACTCAGCAGTTTTATCTACAACTGATTGAGAATAGGGTGCGTGATGTTATCTCGAAGAGGGAGCAATGGGGGCCGTTAAGCTAAGGGAGCAGCACCATATGGGCTGTGGAGCTAGAGGGCCAAGGGAGCTCATCATTTTAATCTCAAGAGAGAAACGCCGGACGCTGACACAGAAGACGCTCCAGCACATTTCTATCACCAAGAGAGAAGCGGGTAAACAAGAGGCATCTCCAGCATTTATCTCCCCTCTCTGAATACGTTGGGCTCAAATCAACGGAGCTCCAAGCATTAGTCATCAAGAGAGAATGGGGCCTACACAAGGGAGATTCCAGCATTTATCTCCAGAAGAGAATCGGTGGTACACAACGGAGAGCCTCCAGCATTTTATCTCCAAGAGAGAATCGTGCTGAGGGACACCAAGGGAGCTCCAGCAGGTATAACTCAAGCAGGAGATAGTCGACGGGAGTGTAACACAAGGGAGCGCTCCAGCCATTTGTATTACTCGGAAGATGTGGAGGCGAATGAGGGGTACAACAAGGGGATGCAGCCGGAGTAGCAATTTATGTCTCAAGATGAGAATAATATGGGCGTCTAGACACGATAAGGTTGAGATCAGGACATTTATGCTCAAGAGAGAATGGCCGGGTAGCCGCCAACGAGAGGAGGCGCCCAGAATTTGATAATATCAACGAAATCGAGAATGGGGATACACAAGGAGCTACCAAACCATTATATCTCAAGAGAGAATCCGCGAGGTACTATTTATACTCTTATAAGAACGTAGAAAATGCGTACACACACAACTTTGTCTTAGACAATGGAGCCCGCTACACAAGAGGGAGCTCCAGAACACTATTATATTCAAGCAGAAGAAGAGAATGGAGGACCTTCCACAAAGGGAGCTCCAGCCATTTTATGTGTCCCCTACATAGCATAGAATGGGACACGGGAATTTATCTAAGAGAGAATGGGTACACAATGGATCAAGAGCCAATTGCGCGCCACGCTAACAACGGGCAGATCCAGCATCGGGCATTATATTCGACTCAAATGAGAGAATGGACACCGGCATATGGTATGTCTCAAGAGAGAATGGGGCTACACAAGGAGCAATGGAGGTACACAAGGGAGCATAATGGGGTACACAACGCGGCAAGCAAGAGTGTGACTTCACAGAAGGCAGGCACGGTTCACGGCATTGTGAGTGGCTTGCAGAGGGGGGATATGGACGCTGTTGAGCACAAGCGGAGATTGGGCCTGTACCGAGATTTATCTCCAATGAAGAGCATTATGGCAGTCGGCGTACGCGAGCAAAGGGAGGCTTTCACAGCATGTTATTGTGGCGCAAGAGCAGGAATCATAGGTGTGGACGATAAAGGAAGCGTCCCACCGGTGGGCTAGCCAGCATTGGTATGCATCACAAGAGGGATGTAGGAGAATGTGTCGGGGCGGGTGAACGCATTAAGCGAGCCTGGAGGTACAGTGTAGTCTTTCATCAGCAGAGAATGGGAGGCTATACACGCGGGTTATTTCCCAGTATTGCTATCTCAATTTGGCGAGGAATGGGGATACACAGAGGGAGCTCGATAGCATGGTAGTTATCTCCTGCGTGAGATGGGGATAAACAAAGAGCCTCAGTAGTCAATTCTATCTCAAAGAGAGATATGGGGTAGCACAAAGGAGCCTTCCCTTTCAGCATGATAATCTCAGCGACCGAGAATGCGGCGTGACACAAGCCGGAGACTCCAGCATTTATCTCCAAGACCGACGAATGGGGTACTTATCACAAGAGCAGCATGGGGCATCTATCTCAAGAGAGAATGGTGGGGTACACAGCGGTGGAGCATGCAGCATTATTATCTCAAAGAGAGAATGGACCGGATACACAAGGCGAGCCTCCAGAGCATTGTATCTACAAGAGATGAATGGCACGGGTACACAAAGCGACGACTCCTAGCATCAATTGTATCTCCAAGAGAGAATGGGTACACAAGCAGGAGACTCCAGCAATTATATCACTCAAGCAGAGAGATGGTCGGTACACAAAGGAGCCTCCAGCAATCTATCTCAAACGAGCAGAATGGGGTGACACAATGAGGAGCCTACCAGCAATTTGAATCCTCAAGAGCGAATCGGGTACACCAGGGCGCTCCAGCACTTATAAACTCAAGAGTGGCAGAATGGGGTTACACAAGGGGCCTCCAGCCATTTATTCAGACGAGAATGCACGGCTACACAAGGAGCCCCTCCAGCATTTATATCAGAGAGAATAGGGCCGCTACACAAGGGAGGGGAGCCTCAGGCAGTATATATCAAGAATGAGAGGGGTACACAAGGAGCCTCACCAGCATTTCATACTAACGAGAGAATCGAGGTACACAAGCGAAAGAGACTCCAGAATTTCCTCCACGTCTGAGAATGACGTGGCAACACAAGGGAGCCTCCAGCATTTATTCAAGCAGAGATAGGGGCACACAAGAGGAGCCCTCAGCATATATTCAAAGAAGAGAACTTGCGCAAGGTATTTATTCCTCAAGAAGAGAATGGGAAAGATATATCTCAGAGAGAATGCGGGGTACACAAGGAGGAGCAATAGGGCTTTTATTTTTATAATCACTTTTTTTTCCGAGTACACAAAGGGAGCAATCAGGCGTACACAAGCGGAGCAACCCGGCAGGGCTACAGAATGAGAAGCATACTAGGGTGCCACAAGAAGAGGAATGAGGCACGAACAAGGGAGCAATGCGGGTACAAAGGGTACAAGCAATCGGCGAGCAGTGACAGCATCTCGCGAATGCCAAAAGCCTCACCTACGTCACAGAGGTCTGCGCCCTCCGGTGGCCCTGAAGTGGAAGTGTGGCAGCAAATCAGATCTCGCTGCGTAGATTTATAAGGGCCCCACTCACTGACTCATAACAAATTGAGGGAGGCTGCGTATAGAGTAGGCAAGATAACAGTCTCGATTATCTTTTTTTTTTTTACGCTTATTGAAACACGTAGGTCGAGACCGGCGGGGAGTAGTTCTATTGATGTACTTAAACCCACAACACACAGCAAGGATCTATCTACCTCACGCGCCCCTACAAAGGTTCTATTCTTACCCAGACGCTACAGAGGGGTCTTATTCTTTCACCTACCCCCACGCTACAGAGAGCCGTTCATATTCTTACCCCAGAGACACATAGGGGTCTCATTACTTTACCCAACGACACAGCTTTTACATGGTGAGGGTTAATATCCTGTACCCTCACGCTTACAGAAGGTTCTTATTCTTACCCCCAGCGGGGATGAATCCAGAGGACTTACTGTCGTGAGTTCCGATACATCAGGCGTTTACAGGAGGGTCGAGTATTACTTTATACCCCCAGCGTACAGAGGCGTCTATTCTTTTAACCACCCACGCACAGTTACAGAGCAGTCTATTCTTACCCCCAGCGTAAAGGAGGGTCATAATTCTACCCCCAGAGACAAGAATACAGAGAGTTTATCTCTTTTGACCCCCATAAGCTACAGAGCCAGACACTAGGTATGCGTCACGAGCATTTCACAGCAAGGCATTAGTCGAAACAAGGTCTGTCGAAGAAAGATCGGTCGCGGTAGATGAAGCACACCACTGCGTGGTCAACCATGCTGAACCTCAATTTGGTGAAGACTCGAAGTCTCACCGTCAAGCATGAATAGAGCCATTGCAATGGAGTCTGACGGTGTGTATAAAGAAACCATGCTAAGGGCTGTCATTTCATAAGAATTTGCAATGCTCATTCAGCTTTGACGGTGAGACTTCTAGGTAGTTTTTTTTTTTTATGCTAACCAAGCCAATAGAGCAGCAGCGTGTGAGAGCACAGTTGGATGGCCCTTCGGCACCGACTTCGTGATAGACCTTGCATTTTACTACTCCTTTCGGGAAATGCCCTCGTGACGCCATATCAGAGCTAGGGGTCACCTGGCTGGTACGATGGGTAAGAATACAAGACCTCTGGTGTGTACGCTGGGGGCTATAGAATAGACCCTCGGTAAGTGGACTGCTCGTGTGGGTAGAAGAGGGAACTCCTATAGTAGTCGCACGGGTAAGGAATAGACACTACTGCTACGCTCGGGGCTAAGAAAAGACTCTGTACGCCTGCGGCGAAGACATAAGACCCTCTGTGTATCGCTGAAGAGTGGTAAGAGATGAGGCAACCATCTG
Organism: Theodoxus fluviatilis; assembly: GCA_034096865.1. Classification (NCBI taxonomy): domain Eukaryota; kingdom Metazoa; phylum Mollusca; class Gastropoda; order Cycloneritida; family Neritidae; genus Theodoxus; species Theodoxus fluviatilis. Next base: position 23,602 of record JAWQFJ010006872.1, on the reverse strand, counting down.
GCTACGTTGAGGGGAAGGATTATAGGGACACCTCGGGTGTGGCGTAGTAAGATATAGACCCGTATGCTACGTGGGGAAGAATGAAGAATAGGCACCCTCTGTACGCGGGGGGTTAAAGAATCAAGACCCTCACTGTACGCGGGTAAGATAGACACACTACTATGTACGCTAGAGCGGTAAAAGAATAGATCCTCTGTGTGCTTGCGCCGCGGTAAGATAGAATACCGAACGTACTACGCACGTAAGGTGTTCAAAGGCGAGTAAGAGAAATCGAGACTATAAAATGCCACTTACTACTAACCAGCCCCAGCAATTTGATTAAAGTCAGGTAGTGGCACTTACAAACCCAGCAAGCATTGATTAGGCCTCCAAACTCCTTCACACCGAGGGCGCCAGACCTCCTGTGCCAGAGCAGCAACGATCCGAGAGCTGTGGCTTGAACTTGCGCAGAGCTTCGCACTAGCCTTGTCGCGGCAATTTAGGGGGGGGGGTTTTGTGGGGGGGGAGGGGGGGTTCCCTTGATAGTACCCCATTGCCTCCCTTGTGATACCCACATTCTCACTCTTCGTAGCACCCCATATCTCTACTTACGTGTACCCCATAAGCCTACCATGTGAATACACCCATTGCCTCCCGGTAGTGCTACCCCGATTTGCCTACCTTGCGGTACCCCCATTCGCTACTTGAGATAAATACCACCATCTCCTCTCGAGATAAAAATACCCCATTCTCTCTTGAGATAAATGCTGGAGCTCCCTTGTGTACCCCATTCTCTCTTGAGATAAATGCTGGAGCTCCTTTGTGTACCCCATTCTCTCTTGAGATAAATGCTGGAGCTTCCTTGTGTACCCCATTCTCTCTTGAGATAAATGCTGGAGCTCCCTTGTGTACCCCATTCTCTCTTGAGATAAATGCTGGAGCTCCCTTGTGTACCCCATTCTCTCTTGAGATAAATGCTGGAGCTCCCTTGTGTACCCCATTCTCTCTTGAGATAAATGCTGAAGCTCCCTTGTGTACCCCATTCTCTCTTGAGATAAATGCTGGAGCTCCCTTGTGTACCCCATTCTCTCTTGAGATAAATGCTGGAGCTCCCTTGTGTACCCCATTCTCTCTTGAGATAAATGCTGAAGCTCCCTTGTGTACCCCATTCTCTCTTGAGATAAATGCTGGAGCTCCCTTGTGTACCCCATTCTCTCTTGAGATAAATGCTGGAGCTCCCTTGTGTACCCCATTCTCTCTTGAGATAAATGCTGGAGCTCCTCTTGTGTACCCCATTCTCTCTTGAGATAAATGCTGGAGCTCCCTTGTGTACCCCATTCTCTCTTGAGATAAATGCTGGAGCTCCCTTGTGTACCCCATTCTCTCTTGAGATAAATGCTGGAGCTCCCTTGTGTACCCCATTCTCTCTTGAGATAAATGCTGGAGCTCCCTTGTGTACCCCATTCTCTCTTGAGATAAATGCTGGAGCTCCCTTGTGTACCCCATTCTCTCTTGAGATAAATGCTGGAGCTCCCTTGTGTACCCCATTCTCTCTTGAGATAAATGCTGGAGCTCCCTTGTGTACCCCATTCTCTCTTGAGATAAATGCTGGAGCTCCCTTGTGTACCCCATTCTCTCTTGAGATAAATGCTGGAGCTCCCTTGTGTACCCCATTCTCTCTTGAGATAAATGCTGGAGCTCCCTTGTGTACCCCATTCTCTCTTGAGATAAATGCTGGAGCTCCCTTGTGTACCCCATTCTCTCTTGAGATAAATGCTGGAGCTCCCTTGTGTACCCCATTCTCTCTTGAGATAAATGCTGGAGCTCCCTTGTGTACCCCATTGCTCCCTTGTGTACCCCATTGCTCCCTTGTGTACCCCATTGCTCTTGTGAGCTACCCATTCATCTCTTGAGATAAATACCGCAGTTCTCTCTTGAGATAAATGCTGGAGCTCCTGGTACCCATTCTCTTGTGTACCCCATTCTCTCTTGAGATAAATACCCCATTCTCTCTTGAGATAAATGCTGGAGCTCCTTTGTGTACCCCATTCTCTCTTGAGATAAATGCTGGAGCTCCCTTGTGTACCCCATTGCTCCCTTGTGTACCCCATTCTCTCTTGAGATAAATACCCCATTCTCTCTTGAGATAAATGCTGGAGCTCCTTTGTGTACCCCATTCTCTCTTGAGATAAATGCTGGAGCTCCTTTGGCTACCCCATTCTCTCTTGAGATAAATGCTGGAGCTCCTTTGGCTACCCCATTCTCTCTTGAGATAAATGCTGGAGCTCCCTTGTGTACCCCATTCTCTCTTGAGATAAATGCTGGAGCTCCCTTGTGTACCCCATTCTCTCTTGAGATAAATGCTGGAGCTCCCTTGTGTACCCCATTCTCTCTTGAGATAAATGCTGGAGCTCCCTTGTGTACCCCATTCTCTCTTGAGATAAATGCTGGAGCTCCTTTGGCTACCCCATTCTCTCTTGAGATAAATGCTGGAGCTCCCTTGTGTACCCCATTCTCTCTTGAGATAAATGCTGGAGCTCCCTTGTGTACCCCATTCTCTCTTGAGATAAATGCTGGAGCTCCTTTGTGTACCCATTCTACTCTTGAGATAAATGCTGGGAGCTCCCTTGTGCTACCCATTGATCCCTTGCGTGACCTCCTGATTCTCTCTTGAGATAAAATACCCATTCTACTCTTGTAGAGATAAATGCTGGAGCTCTTTGTGTAACCCCATTCTCTCATTGAGATAAATGCTGGAGCTCCCTTGGCTACCCCATTCTCTCTTGAGAAAATGCTGGAGCTCTTTGCTTGTGTCACACCCATTCTCTCTTGAGATAAAGTGCTTGGGAGCTCCTTGTGTACCCCATTCTGCTCTTGAGATAAATGCTGGAGCATCCCTTGTGCTACCACCATGACTCTCTTGAGATAAATGCTGGAGAGCTCCTTGTGCTTAAGCCTTGTGTACCCCATTCTCTCTTGAGATAAATACCCCATTCTCACGTATGAGATAAATGCAGAGAGAAAACTTCTCTTAGTGTATCCGAGCCATTGTTCTAAATAACTGAGATAAATGCTGGAGTCTCCTGTGTGTGCACCCCAGTTTCTCGCTGTTGAGGACTGCAGAATGCGTGCCCCCGATGATAATCGTTGGGGTCTACTAAGCATTCGCCTGCTGGTGAGTATAGAATGCTGGGAGCTACCCTGGTTTGGTGGCTGACTCGCCATATTCCTACGCTTGAGCGAAATGCTAGGAGACTCCTTTGTAGCAGCCCGCATTCTCTCTTGAGATAAATGCTCGGGGCTACCCTTAAAGTGTACCCCATGCTCCGCTTGGTTACCCCCATTGTCCCTGCAGATAATCCCGCAAGCGATTGCTCCCTTGTGCACTCCATTCTCTTCTCTGAGAATAAATGCCCGCGAGGCATCCCTTAGTGAGACCCCTTGGTGGGGGGTTTAGTGCTGCTCTTATGTGCATGGATTAAATGGGGCGTAGGAAGCTCCCTAGTGCATACCCCATTACTATCTATGCAAGATAAAGTGCAGGAGGCTCCCTCTCGTGTCACCCATTGCTCCCTATGTGTACCCCATTCTCTCATTGAGATAAATTGCAAATGGAGCCTACCCTGTTGACTTTCTATACCTCCATTGCTCCCTGTGTAACCCCAATTGGCCTCCCCCTTTGTGGTACCCATGCTCCTTTGTGAATCACCCCCATTCTCTCTCTTGAGGATAAAATAACCCCATGTCTCTCTGTCAGATGTAAATGCTGGAGCTCCCTAGGTAGCTAACCCCATTGGCTCCCTGTGGTACCCATTCTCTCTGCAATGATAAAATACACCCCATTCTCTCTTGATTGACAAAATGCGCCCGAAAAGCCTACCCTTATCAGCCCGTGTACTCTCAATTACTCCTCTTGACAGATACCATGCTGGCAGCTCCGCTTCGTGTACCCCATCTCTCGAGCGAGAGATAAATGCGGGAGCTTTCAATTAGATGTATCCACATTAGCTCCCTGAGTGTACCCCATTAGCTCCCATTGCTGATACCCCATGCTGGCGTCCCTTGTGTGTACCCCAGTTCTCTCTTGAGATAAATGCTGGAGCTCCTTTGTTGTACCCATTCTCTATCAAGAGATAAATGCTGGGAGCCATACACTGTGACTACCACCATTCTCTCTATGAGATAAAAATGCTGGAGCCTCCCTTTGATGTACCCCATTACTCTCTCTGAAAGATTAAATAGCCTGGAGCGCCCTTCGTGTATCCCCAGATAGCCTCGCATGAGGGATACACCATGCTGGAGCTTCCCATGATAAGTACCACCATTACTCTCTTGAGATGATAAAATGCTCGCGACAGCTCTCTTACTTTGCCTGGTACCCCATTCTCCTCTTGAGATAAATACCCCATTACTCAACGCCCTTGCCAGATAACATACCCCATTCTTCATTCGCGATAAAATGCTAGGAGCTCCCTTGTGTACCCACATGACTCTCTGGAAGATAACCTGCTGGTCCTATTAGAGCTCCCTTGATGTACGCCATTCTCTACTCATTGAGATAAATGCTGCGAGCACCTCCTCTGTCTGTGAACCCCATCTTCTCTTGAGATAAAATGCTGGAGCTCCCTTGTGCTACCCCATCTCTCTCCTTGAGAGTATAATGCTGGAGCTCCTTGTGCTACCACCATCTCCTCTTGAGATAAATGAACTGGAGCTCCTTGTGTAACCCATTTCTCTTGAGATAATGACGGAAGCCTCTGCTTGATGCTCCCCCATCTGTCTTGTGGTGGAAAAGTCTGGAGCCTCCTTTGTGCTACCCCATGACTCCTGGAGATAAAGACGTGTGGGTCGGGGGGTGGGGTGGGGGGAGTGGTGGTAGTGGAGCTCCTTGTGGGATCCACATTCTCTCATGAGGATAAAATGTGAAGCCTCCACCTATGTGTACCCCATTCTCTCTGAGAATAAATGCTGAAGCCTCCCTTGTGCCCATTCTCATCTCTTGAGATAAATCTGAGAGATCCCGTATAGGAGTTGGCTGAACCCATTTGTGCTCACTGTGCTTGGAGCATGTAATGCTGAGAGCTCCTTGTGCCTTACCCATTCATCTCTTAGAGAGTCATAAATTGCTGTGAAACGCCTCCCTGTGTGGTCGTGAGACCCATCGTCGCTCTTGAGAGTAAGTACCCCATGGTTATGAGTGAGTGAGAATGAGCCTAGTATTCTTATGCTTGAAGATTAAAGTGCGCTGGAGCTGTACACCATGTGTACCCCAGGTTAGCTGTTCTTGAGGATAATGGACTGAAGCTTACGCCATTGTGTACCCCATTCTCGACTGAAGATACAAATACACCATTCACTCTCTTGCAGATAAAATGCTGAAGCTCCCCTTTATTTAATCCCCCCCCTGTTGCTCACCCAATTCTCTCTGAGCATAAAATGTCTAGCGAGTCCCTTGATGGTACCAATTTCTCTCTTGTGAAGATTATATCGTGTTTAAGAGACTGTATCTGGTTACGCCTATAGGTTGTGTCCTTGAGATAAATGCTGGAGCTCCCTTGTGTACCCCATTCTCTCTTGAGATAAATACCCCATTCTCTCTTGAGATAAATACCCCATTCTCTCTTGAGATAAATACCCCATTCTCTCTTGAGATAAATGCTGGAGCTCCCTTGTGTACCCCATTCTCTCTTGAGATAAATGCTGGAGCTCCCTTGTGTACCCCATTCTCTCTTGAGATAAATGCTGGAGCTCCTTTGTGTACCCCATTCTCTCTTGAGATAAATGCTGGAGCTCCCTTGTGTACCCCATTCTCTCTTGAGATAAATGCTGGAGCTCCCTTGTGTACCCCATTCTCTCTTGAGATAAATGCTGGAGCTCCCTTGTGTACCCCATTCTCTCTTGAGATAAATGCTGGAGCTCCCTTGTGTACCCCATTCTCTCTTGAGAAAAATACTGGAGCTCCCTTGTGTACCCCATTCTCTCTTGAGATAAATGCTGGAGCTCCCTTGTGTACCCCATTCTCTCTTGAGATAAATGCTGGAGCTCCCTTGTGTACCCCATTCTCTCTTGAGATAAATGCTGGAGCTCCTTTGGCTACCCCATTCTCTCTTGAGATAAATGCTGGAGCTCCCTTGTGTACCCCATTCTCTCTTGAGATAAATGCTGAAGCTCCCTTGTGTACCCCATTCTCTCTTGAGATAAATGCTGGAGCTACTTTGTGTACCCCATTCTCTCTTGAGATAAATGCTGGCACCCAACTTACCTAGTGCAGGGAGGGACGGAGAGATAAAGTTTCAAAATACAAAGTTCCTCCTAACATTTATCCACTGCACTTTTCGCGATCATCTTTTTGCTTGGTCAGGCAACAACGAACGTCGCACAAACGTCGAGCGTGCACGTGAATTACACGCACACTGCTGATTGAGGAGCTTTTACATTCGCCCACACAAATCTTGAGCCGCTGGGGCCACTCAGCTGTCCTCCTTGTGCTCATCCTCCTGCTTGCTCAATCTGCATAATACACAGGTACGATCCTTCATGAGGAAAGAGAGGTGGCTCTTTTCCACGCCTGGAGGACTCAGAGCAGACCTTGCTCGTTACACATGTTGCAGCGTTCCCATCACCATCTCTTTACCCTATCCCCTCGTCCCCCCAACCCTCAACGCCCGTCCCCCTCGTTCTCTCATTTCGTGCCTCACGTGCCATACAAGCTTGCACGCTCTGTTTGGTTTGCGAGGTGCGAACGTTTCGCTAGCATTTCATCCAGCGGCTCGCGCGTCAGGGCTGAAACGATCGTGACGGACTTGGCAGGGCGCGAGCCACGGCTAACGGCGACCTCCCCCGGCGTCCACATCTCCCAACCCGTTTGACTCCGTCAGGGTCTTTCTCCTCGCCGCCCTGTCACCCGCAATCTCGAGGTCCTTTTCTTCCTGACACCCCCACCCACCCTTCCACTCTCGACTTCACCCCTTCTCCGCCTTTCTTCTCCCTTAACTTACTTGCCACCACCCTCGGGGATGAAAGACGGGCAGGCAAACAAAGTCTGTCGCCACTTTCAGCCCGTGTTGTAAAGAGCGTTTTGTAGCGAGATTCCGCGCTTTCGCGCTGCCCCCAGCGCCGCCGTCCTATGCCTGAAGAATGTCGCCTGTCCTTAGTAGATTTGGCAAGGGTCTGTAGAGTCGATGGTGAATGGTCACCCTCCGACTATCGACACACAGTCGATGTGATCACGGCTCGACACGCCCTGCCAGCCTGAATGGGGGTGCTGGAGCGCAGTCGAGGTGGAACGAGTTTGATTTGCAGCACTGTCGAAGTGTCAGTCAGTCGCTGCAGTGTGACATCTGTGCGCATTGGTCGCTCTGTGCTGCCTCGAGAACGGATGCAGTGCGCTCGGCAGGTGTTTGATCGAGAGCAGGTTTGTGTGTGTGCGTGAATGTTGCATAAAAGTCCTTTGTGCCGATTTGCGTAAGAGTGGTATTTGCTCACACCCGAATGCGCCCCGTGGTCTACTTGATAAGTACAATGGCCCCCCCCCCCCAAAAAAAGGGGGGGGGGGGGGCTTCCTGTCATTTCGCTTTTTTTTCAAACGGGTGCGCGGCATGCATGTCGCTTGCCTGGAAATGCCGGTCTCGTGTCACGGCTTCGAAAGAGTCGTCAGCAGCTGCACATTGTTGCACTCATTTACCTGAAGACCATAGGGTCGAAAGATGCAAATACATGTATTCTATAATACTGGTGCTTTCTTAGAACAGTAGAGGCAAATTTGTTTAAGTCGTTTGTTATACAAAGAGACGAATAAACATAATAAAAGCGCAAATTTTCTACTAGTTTTCGTCAGGTGCAACCTATGAGCTCCGTCGAGATCGAGACACACTCGGGAAGACAGAGTGATCTTTTCGTACTTCTATGGAAACAACGGCGTGTCGCTTACAAAATCAGTGAAAGACACGACTGTTTTTGGAGCAGAAAGTTTTTTGTTTCTACAATGGTGACCTCCAGCTGTGTGAAGAACTGCCACAATCAGCATGACAGAGAGAATGATCGACGTTTTTTTTGTACCGCGTGTTGCATCGCGAAAAGGCAAGGAAATCCTGGATCTCACAACTCAAAGGCGCCGTGAGTGGATCGCTCAACTGAACCTGAAGTCACTCACTTTTGACACTAAGGCAGATCGATATGTTAGTTCGGATCACTTTGTAAATGGTGAGAATTTGTTATGTTTTGCGTTTTGTAACTTAACAAATACTAGAAAAGACGGAAAGAAAGTATGCTGGACAGATTACAGAGGAGAAAGAAAGGCCAAGATGTCGCAGAGACTAATTAACAACAGTGTTTTGTTCTGTTACCTGGTTTGACTTTTTGATTCTAAAAAACAGCAATATCAATTGCATCGATATTCATATAAACATACCGGACGGTAAAATCTCAACCTACACAGTCCTATTTCACGGTCACTTGTAAGTTGTCGCTGCGAACGAGGCCTATCCACAAAACGTCGACCCAGATTTATATCGGTCCAATCAGATTGAACAAACATTGAATATCGAACAAAACATTGAATAAGTTACAAACGCAAAACATAACAAATTCTCACCATTTACAAAGTGATCCAAACAAACATATCGATCTGCCTTAGTGTCAAAAGTGAGTGACTTCAGGTTCAGTTGAGCGATCCACTCACGGCGCCTTTGAGTTGTGAGATCCAGCATTTCCTTGCCTTTTCGCGATGCAACACGCGGTATAACACTAAAAAAACCGTCGATCATTCTCTCTGTCACGCTGATTGTGGCAGTTCTTCACACAGCTGGAGGTCACTATTGTAGAAACAAAAAACTTTCTGCTCCAAAAACAGTCGTGTCTTTCACTGATTTTGTAAGGTACGCGCCGTTGTTTCCAGGAGTAGGAAAAGATCACTGTCTTCCCGAGTGTGTCTCGATCTCGACGGAGCTCATACAGGTGGACGGATGATGACTGAATGGGTCTCTGGATTGCACGAGGCAGGGCACTTGTTTGACGCACATGTACATGCACGCGGGATTAGGGTCTGGCTGTCAAGCTTGTCTCGATTTCTTGCTACAATTTTATTGTAGGCAGTTCTTGTTGTCACTTTCATCATGACTCCAAAGAGTATATGTGCAGCAGACCATCATTGTGGTGCTTTCCCACGTAAGAATACATGTAGTGCTTATGTCACTTTCCCTCCACTGTTGACGCTGATACGTTCTCTCTCTCTCTCTCTCTCTCTCTCTCTCTCTCTCTCTCTCTCTCTCTCTCTCTCTCTCTCTCTCTCTCTCTCTGTGGTGAACTTTTTATTAGAACAATGGTTATTCGCCAGCCCGTGTAACACGAGTCCAACAGCTGTGTGTGATTAATGATCAACAGGCTTGTGGTAGCGGGCAGATCTGATCGGCGTCATTAAATTTACGTCCTGTCTCACTCACCGCAAAGATCAGTTTCTCTACACAGCAGCAGTTTTTTCCCTGTGTCGCGTTTCCTTGTATGGGAAAAGGCTGTCCCACAAGATTGCGCTCGCTCACGCACTTACGTGCCCAGGCACGCACGCATGCATTAAGACACTCGTTTACTCACACGACACATAATCATCATACACACGCACGCATGCACGCACGCACGCACCCACACACACACACGCACACACACAAGCACACACACACACACACACACGCACGGAGCACTTATAGGTGCACTTGCATAGACACGCACAAGCACGCGCGCACATGCACACAGATACAGACCTGCACGCACACACGCGCACACAGAAGCACACATACACGCACGTACACACACACACACACACACACATACACACGCACACACACACACACACACACACATACACACGCACACACACACACACACACACACACGCACACACACACACACACACACATACACACGCACACACACACACACACACACACACACACACACACACACACACATACACACGCACACACTCTGGACACAACGAAGATGTGTGCGACTGCAGACGTGCACTCACAGAGGCTTGGTGCGCAGTTATGTTGCTTTGTCCATGATTATTGAGACACTTTCTAGTGAGGAGAGGGAGGAATCGCCAACGCATATCATCAAGCTGTCCGACTCGGGTCATGGACGCTTCGCCCCAATTGCGACATTCGGAACGTCGTTTAGCTTAAGATTACACCCGAATCACGCGCACCGTTAAGGTGCATGGAGTACAGTACCGCCGAGCAAGACGTTTGTCACAAAACGCAGATACATTAATGCGGCCGGATCTTAGCTAAACGTCGTTCCGAATGTCGCAATTGGGGCGAAACGTCCAGCACCCGTCCGACTCTCTACGCCTATTTCCTTCCACGTGTGCCCCACCTCTAGTCAACCCCTCACCCCTTCTCTCTTTCATGCTCCTCCCAGATCCTCTTTCACAACTTTTTCTTTCAGTACCGTGTTTGTTTCTTCCTCCTCCTGAACGCTCGCCTTGTGGCTTGGGGGTAAGCACAGACTCCTCGCGTCTGTCTCCTTAAGCGATTCGTAGAAGACAAAATAATAACTAGAGAAATGGATGCCTGCCCTGCTCTTACTGCAACTAGCTCTAGTGAGTTTCGTGGAATGTGGCCTTGCTTTGCCTACAAAGGCTGAGTGATAGATCGCAAAACTTCATTTATTGTGAAGGCCACAGACATCTAGAAAGATCTAAGTCTAGCCAGAGAGAATGGCATTGGTCAGTTCTTGCATGAAGGTAATGGGATCTTGGAATTCCCGTAATCGTGGAACAACAGGTCTATTATGTGAAGATGTCAAGGGACAGCATTAGAAACAACGGAGATAGTAGAATTCACCCATGCGATGTCTCTATGCTGAATGAACAAAACTGAATGAAGATTTTATGGGGCTGGTACCCTTGCTCTAAAGGTGGTGATCCTGCAATCCCAAACAGTTTGGGAGCAGCTGTACAACGTAGATGTTAGGACTCAGCTGTGTAGTGTCTCTATACAGGCCGAACTAATTAATCGAAATAGAATGAAGATTTGATGGGCTTGATACCCTTATCTGAAAGGTCGGGATCCCGCATTCCCGGAACACTAAGTCTAATCTGTGAAAGTTTGAGGGCAGCTGAAGAAACAATGGAGATGGTATACAGACCTAAGCCATGTGGTGCCTCTATACAGGCCGAACTAATCAAACGAAATTAAATACATATTTTATAGGGTTTGTTACCCTCACTCTGAAGGTTGTTGGCTGTTAGTGGTGTCTATAATTGTGGCATCGATACCAGGGTTTGCCTTCCCCACGCATTTCCCGCCAGTCCAGTCATTGTGTGGCAGCTGTTGTTGCGGAAGAAAATGTGAAGCCAGCTTTCAGCATTCAGCGTTGGTGTATTTCTTCTTATCAGCTCAATCCAAGTCGGACGCTGGAGCTATCTGTGTTTGCAATGGTAATGGGGACTAACTGAGGCAGTGGGCTCTGTGTGCTTCTCAAAGTGCACTGGAATAATTGGCATGTTTGGCTGTGCTGGAGTGTCTTAGCCAGTAGACCGACTGGCGCATGAGAACTATGATTGGGTGGGTGGTAGCTGAGAGAGAGAGAGAGAGAGAGAGAGAGAGAGAGAGAGAGAGAGAGAGAGAGAGAGAGAGAGAGAGGAACATGCACTGATGCAGGGCATTTACTCGTTAGACCAGAAGGAGAGTAAGAACAAGTTTGGCCTTCATGTTAAAGGATAATTTGGCATGTGAAATACCAGAATGTCTTGTTCAGAAATCTTGTACCTGTTAACATAATGACTGTTGTGCTATTCTGTTGATTTGAATGACATAACTTCATCATTAGAAGTCCAGAATTATTGGGCACAGGTAAAAACTATGTTGTTATATTACCATTTATAAAGTTTGTTTAGGGATTCAATGACTCAAAAACTGAAGCACTCCTGGTGGGCGGCGGAGGCAAATCGGATCAGGCCCTCAAACTAACCATTGGTCACAGTGACATCGTCTTCTCTCAGTCTGTTAGAAATTTAGGCGTCATGTTTGATAATGATCTGTCAATGAGATCTCATGTCAACAAAGTCTGTCAGTTAGCATATTATGAGCTAAGGAAAATTAGTACCATTCGTTATTATCTTTCTCAGCAGGCCACCAAAACGCTCATCGCATCACTTGTTAATGTTATGTCTTGTCTCGACTATGGAAACTCTCTTCTCGCTGGCATCCCCGACACTCTGCTTAACAAACTCCAGAAAGTTCAGAATTGTGCTGCTAGGCTAGTTTTTCAATGTCTCAAGCGTACCCATGTCTCATCACTCCTACATACACTTCACTGGCTCCCCATCTCTCAGAGGATAGATTATAAACTTGCTACGTTGTGCTTCAAGGCCATCGACAACACCGCACCACACGCTCTTACAGAAATTCTTGCAGTCTACACGCCCTCCAGATCTCTACGCTCAGCTGCTGACTCTAGAATGCTTAAGGGGGCAGGGTCACCTAGAACATTGTCAAAATACAGATTTTCACACACCCATACATGTGTGGTGTTTTTGTATAGAAAAATGATAGTATTTTCACACAGTTGATGTTTTTTTGCATAAGTTCAGTCATTTTTTCACAATATAGGTTTTTATACGGGATAACTAATTTGCTCGGCAGCCATTTGTTTACCTTTGGTTTTGGGTGCGATTTTCTCCTAGAACTTTGTCATAATATTGATTTTCGCACACCCATACATGTGTGTTTTTGTATATAAAAATGATAGTAATTTTCACACAGTTGATGTTTTTTGCATAAGTTCAGTCATTTTTCCACAATCTAGGTTTTTCTAGAGGATAACTAGGTTGCTCGGCAGACATTTGTTTACCTTTGGTTTTGGGTGCGAATTTCTCCGAAAATCGACTATATTTCGACACCTAGGACACTGTAACTTTCATGTTTATAAAGATATCTTCTTCAAATTTTGTGTGCATGCTCTATATTGCAAGGGCTATGGCGTGAACCTCTATTTTTGCAACTATGAGTGCATGATAATTGTTGTGGTGGACACAAATGGGACACATTTTCAAAAAAAATTGGGACCGTTCTGATAAAAAGGAAAAAAAATAGTTGTATTGCTTGCATTCCAAAGCTAGAGGATTAGGCCACACATATGACATAGATACAAAGATGTGTAGAGTGCCAAGAGTGTTAATGATCTGTGTGTGAAAATTTTGTGTCCTAATGGTAGGTACCGTTTAAAAATCAAGATTTCTCAGATATCATAGCTTAGACTGAGTCTCAATACAACTCAGCTATTTTAACTTACATTTCCTGAATCTACATTCAATTACCTACATTCTGACCAAATTTGGTTGAATTTGGATGAAATCTGAGCAAATGAACGACGACACAATTTGGTATGTTCCGTCTAGGTGACCCTGCCCCCTTAAGGTCCCCCGCCGAAAACTCAAGGACAGCGTGCCTTCTCCTATATTGGACCTGTAACCTGGAATAGTCTCCCTCTCTCAGTCCGTCATTCTGACACTCTGCCCCAGTTCAAACGTGCTCTAAAGACACTTCCGATCCGCCTTTCCCGCTGAGCTGCTTCGCCTTACTTGACCTGGCCTGCAAGTGCTGTGTATATTGTATAGTTTGTTCTATTTGTTCTATTGGATCTTAGTTTTTGTTTTTTGTTTATGTGTGTAGTGTGTGAGCTTTTGTAGGAATGTGGTGTTGAGTGGTTGTGTGAGTGTTGATTCTTTGGATTGTAAACGCCATGAGCTTGCCTGTCAAGGGAAGGTATGTTCGATAAATAAACTATTATTATTATTATTTTTTATTTATTTATATTATTATTATTATTATTATTATTATTATTATTATTATTATTATTATTATTATTATTATTATTATTATTATTATTATTATTATTATTATTATGTCATCAGGCATCTTGTCCTATTTGTTGTTCTCTACTAAAAGATTGATTGCGTTTGGCACTTCTTCAAACACGCTAAGTGTGTGTGTGTGTGTGTGTGTGTGTGTGTGTGTGTGTGTGTGTGTGTGTGTGTGTGTGTGAAAATTTTGTTTTTGCCCAAACGTATGCTTCAGTGCCGAAGCTTCTATAATGAAACTGATGTTTTAGATTCGATAGTGCTCAGTAAATGCTGAATTGTCTAAATGATCGAGTAGTTCAATAAGATTGTATTTTACACGCAAATTCTGCAAATCGCTATCTGAATTTTATCCGAGTTCCCGTTCCAGCAGCTAAGCTGTCTTCTTTTAGCATCAAGAATACAAAAACATATTATCAGCTATCAGAGTAGTTTTGCTTAGTCACTAAAATGCCATGTGCTCACAAACCCTGTGCTTAAGAGATTAACCAAGACCCATCAATCCCCTCTCACAGAAATCTCGAAGCAAAATGCTGGCACCGCACTGAAGCCCATACATAAACAGAAAGAACACCACAATGCTTTGTCCTTCAAATGGACATCGGCCCTTTCATCGACTGCCTCAACCCTGGCGACATAGCATCGACAGTGTAGGAGACGAATCTAGCAATCTGTCATGCTTGGTGAACTCGGGTGGAGTTCTGACAGCAGAAATAAGCATCTGGCTTTGCTTGGGTGGAAAGAGAATTCAGTGGGTCATAATTACGATGACACGCTCAGCGGCATTTGTCTGACTGCTCCACATACTCACCGAAGCCCATCGTGCTCTCTGTGACTGCCGTTCCTTCCACTGAGCTACATGATACAACACTAAAACTCAGTGGCTCCTTCCCTCTGCCCTTCCTTGCTCATGCCGGAGCCCCTGCTGGGAAACGGCCTATTTCATAATCATACTGAGCTGGGGAGGGACATTTCCCCTTGATTTGCAGGTCCGTGTTATATCTCCCGTCTCTCGCCCCTGGGATCATGTGGAATGAAATATGTCTATGATATATTTGATAGGGTTAGGGGTAAGTTGCACGAGAGATTAATATGTGTGTGTTGAACTATCGGAGATATGGGTATGACGTATATGATTATGAAAGGTGGTGGTCAGGGTTATCAGTGAAGAGAGTTCCTGATGTTGCTACACCTGGAGCTTGTGGTTGAAATGTTCACTTCGCTTTGTGTGCTTCTCCGTACATGTGCTTGAGGAGACACCTGCGCTTGCGGAGAGACACATACGCTTGCGGCCGCCCGCCCCCGCATTCACACGCGCGCGCGCGCACACACACGCACACACACACAACACACACATACACGTACGCACGCACGCACAGACATGCACGCACAAACACACACCTCACAAATACACACACACACACACAGAGGCACGCACGCACGCACACACACACACACACACACACACACACACACACACACACACACACACACACACACACACACACAGGCACGCACACACGCACACACACACCCCCACACTCCCACACCTGCACCACTTTCCTACACACACACACACACACACACGTTCGCACACACATACACACGCGCGCGCGCGCGCACGCACGCACGCACAATACGCCCTCACATACACACCACACACGCACGTACACACACAACACGCAGACACACGCACACACACGTACGCATGCACACACACACGTACGCACGCACACACACACACACACAAGCTCGCGCGCACACACGCACGCACGCACGCACGCACACACGCACACGCACGCACGCACGCACGCACGCACGCACGCACGCACACACACACACACACAAGCTCGCACTTACACACACACACACACACACACACAGACACACACACACGGTTGTACACAGTGTGTGCGGGGACAAGCTTGTTGCGAGAGAGGAGGGCTGTACTGAGAACAAGCAAGCTTCGGGCAGCCGAGTGACCCTCGTTCTGAATGGAAATGTTAGCTGGTGGATGAAATAATGCACTCGGGTTCTCTTAATATTCTGTTATTTTACTCTTAATTGCCAGTAGCAGTAGTGTCGGTGCTGTACCTGCCCCAGTATCCGTACCCTGTAGGCATATTTGCAACAGGACGAGAGTCATGACCATTGCTGTAGAATTATAGGAAACTTTTGTGTGGATTCATTGATCCTCTGTTAAACAAGGCAGAGTTGTCTGAAGAGGCAAAGTTAATGAGTTCCTCTACGATTCGGTGAAATTTGAAATACGTATGAATTATATATACCATGCTTTATATCTAAAGAATTTTAGCTGGTGTGTTTTGGTTGCAGGGATTTAGTTGAAGGACACACCATTTTTGGGGAGTGGGGGAGGGGTGGTGGTGGTAACTCAGGAATGGCGATAATGGTGTGTCCATATGAATACTCCTTTTTTACAACAAAATTTTAAACTTTTCTGAAGTAGCAACACAAAATATCAGCAGCCTCGTGATTAGTGACCGCCTCGGTGTCTTCTCTGCTGGTTCCAAGGAGTTGCTCTCGGCCATTTTCCTCTCTGCTCTTTCAACAATCAAAGTCAGCCCGCTGTGTGTATGTGTAGTCATTTGTCACAACTCTCAAATGGAATAAAAGTTGGAGTTTGGACTTCTCTGGGCTGACAAATCTTTAGGTTTGTTGGGGGGTTTTTCCATTGAGGTTAGCTTCATTCGTTTTATTTGTGTGGTAGTGGTGGGACATGAAGATGAATGTGCAACTTGAGAGGCTTTTGCTGTCATCCAGATGGAATTTAGACGTTAAGTATAGGCCGAAGGTCTCATGGTAGGTGAGCAAGGTGATTATATCTGGTTCTATGTCCCCTACTGCTGTATGCTGATCGCAACGAGGACAATGCTCGTATAGAAAACATGCGTCACCCGTCTTCTGCTGGAGGTCTTCCCCTGCCAGGGACAGTTTATGTTCCGTGAAAGGGGAGAAGGGTTTCGATAAGAGACGCACACATGAGCACCGCAAACAGCTTGTGTGCCCTTCCCTTTTGGTCATGGCGGCTCCACGCGCCCCGCACCTCCCCCCCCCCCCCCCCCCCCCCCCAACACACACACCTTACCCCCCCCCCTCTTTTGTAGTCTCACTGAAGACAGGTGCATGCGGCTCATTCAGTCTTTGCCATATCTGGTCGCTGGAACTGTAAAGAACCCATTTGTAGGGATCGTTGCATCCAGGATGTGAAAAGTTAAATGCTTATCTTGACTTCGTTGAACTTCCTTAGGGCGCCGATTCCTAGCGGGTGGTAAAAGTGGTTTTAGCTCTGATATCGCTCCGTCCATGCCAGATGCTTCACAGCCATCAACTGGCTGGTGCGGTTGTTGTGTACGTGTAGCGGCTGTCGTATGGTTAGGGAAGTATGTGTTAATCGATGCAAATTAATAGCCCCCTGATCTGTAGGCAATAAACATCCCATCAGCTTGAAAGCTGGCCAACTTGAAAGCAAAGCTAGCCTTTTGTCACTAGTTAATGTTCTTGGTCCACATCTTCTTGCATTTGTGTAGACTACATTTGGATAGATAGAGTTTTATGGATGTGCAAGAGGCAGATTGTTAAGCAGCAAGATTTATTGGACGTACGGTTCCAGATGAATCCTGCACGACTTGCCTCAACACGTTTGTGATGTTGCCGGGTTGGAAGTGGTGTGCATGCGTCTAGTGTGTTTAAATGTGCACCACAGGTGAGGCAGTGTTGGATAGAGTCGAGTGGAAAACACAGCATGGGAGTCGTCTGTTCACTGGAATGGAAAATCCTATCCAAACACAACCCATTGCTCTTTCAATTTTCCCGCAGTGTGTGAAACTTTTCAGTGGGTTGGTTGGTCTGTTGTGTCATTGAATAATTGCTTCATGGCTGATCCACAGCTGTGAAAGTTTCCGTGGTTGCCACTATGTATTAATCACCAAAAGCACTTGTAAGCTACAAGCTTCCCATGTGTTATGGGAGAAACTCAATAGTCCATAAAAGCAATGTGTTCTCAATACAGGGAGCTTGCATGTTCTTGTGTGTGAATGCGTTCGTGTGTGTGCGTTCAGGCGCCGACACATGTACCGGTTTTCAAGCCGATTTTGCTCCCTATCTGGTCGACCTGCATTTCCATTTTTAAAATGTAGGAGCTTTCACGACCTTTCAAAGCTGTATGTTGAATGCATCAAAAGGTCGTGAAAGCTCCTACATTTTAAAAATGGAAATGCAGGTCGACCAGATCGGGAGCAAAATCGGCTTGAAAACCGGTACGTGTGTCGGCGCCTGAACGCACACACACGAACGCACACACACACAAGAACATGCAAGCTCCCTGTATTGAGAACACATTGCTTTTATGGACTATTGAGTTTCTCCCATAACACATGGGAAGCTTGTAGCTTACAAGTGCTTTTGGTGATTAATACATAGTGGCAACCACGGAAACTTTCACAGCTGTGGATCAGCCATGAAGCAATTATTCAATGACACAACAGACCAACCAACCCACTGAAAAGTTTCACACACTGCGGGAAAATTGAAAGAGCAATGGGTTGTGTTTGGATAGGATTTTCCATTCCAGTGAACAGACGACTCCCATGCTGTGTTTTCCACTCGACTCTATCCAACACTGCCTCACCTGTGGTGCACATTTAAACACACTAGACGCATGCACACCACTTCCAACCCGGCAACATCACAAACGTGTTGAGGCAAGTCGTGCAGGATTCATCTGGAACCGTACGTCCAATAAATCTTGCTGCTTAACAATCTGCCTCTTGCACATCCATAAAACTCTATCTATCCAAATGTAGTCTACACAAATGCAAGAAGATGTGGACCAAGAACATTAACTAGTGACAAAAGGCTAGCTTTGCTTTCAAGTTGGCCAGCTTTCAAGCTGATGGGATGTTTATTGCCTACAGATCAGGGGGCTATTAATTTGCATCGATTAACACATACTTCCCTAACCATACGACAGCCGCTACACGTACACAACAACCGCACCAGCCAGTTGATGGCTGTGAAGCATCTGGCATGGACGGAGCGATATCAGAGCTAAAACCACTTTTACCACCCGCTAGGAATCGGCGCCCTAAGGAAGTTCAACGAAGTCAAGATAAGCATTTAACTTTTCACATCCTGGATGCAACGATCCCTACAAATGGGTTCTTTACAGTTCCAGCGACCAGATATGGCAAAGACTGAATGAGCCGCATGCACCTGTCTTCAGTGAGACTACAAAAGAGGGGGGGGGGGGTAAGGTGTGTGTGTTGGGGGGGGGGGGGGGGGGGGGGGGGGGTGCGGGGCGCGTGGAGCCGCCATGACCAAAAGGGAAGGGCACACAAGCTGTTTGCGGTGCTCATGTGTGCGTCTCTTATCGAAACCCTTCTCCCCTTTCACGGAACATAAACTGTCCCTGGCAGGGGAAGACCTCCAGCAGAAGACGGGTGACGCATGTTTTCTATACGAGCATTGTCCTCGTTGCGATCAGCATACAGCAGTAGGGGACATAGAACCAGATATAATCACCTTGCTCACCTACCATGAGACCTTCGGCCTATACTTAACGTCTAAATTCCATCTGGATGACAGCAAAAGCCTCTCAAGTTGCACATTCATCTTCATGTCCCACCACTACCACACAAATAAAACGAATGAAGCTAACCTCAATGGAAAAACCCCCCAACAAACCTAAAGATTTGTCAGCCCAGAGAAGTCCAAACTCCAACTTTTATTCCATTTGAGAGTTGTGACAAATGACTACACATACACACAGCGGGCTGACTTTGATTGTTGAAAGAGCAGAGAGGAAAATGGCCGAGAGCAACTCCTTGGAACCAGCAGAGAAGACACCGAGGCGGTCACTAATCACGAGGCTGCTGATATTTTGTGTTGCTACTTCAGAAAAGTTTAAAATTTTGTTGTAAAAAAGGAGTATTCATATGGACACACCATTATCGCCATTCCTGAGTTACCACCACCACCCCTCCCCCACTCCCCAAAAATGGTGTGTCCTTCAACTAAATCCCTGCAACCAAAACACACCAGCTAAAATTCTTTAGATATAAAGCATGGTATATATAATTCATACGTATTTCAAATTTCACCGAATCGTAGAGGAACTCATTAACTTTGCCTCTTCAGACAACTCTGCCTTGTTTAACAGAGGATCAATGAATCCACACAAAAGTTTCCTATAATTCTACAGCAATGGTCATGACTCTCGTCCTGTTGCAAATATGCCTACAGGGTACGGATACTGGGGCAGGTACAGCACCGACACTACTGCTACTGGCAATTAAGAGTAAAATAACAGAATATTAAGAGAACCCGAGTGCATTATTTCATCCACCAGCTAACATTTCCATTCAGAACGAGGGTCACTCGGCTGCCCGAAGCTTGCTTGTTCTCAGTACAGCCCTCCTCTCTCGCAACAAGCTTGTCCCCGCACACACTGTGTACAACCGTGTGTGTGTGTCTGTGTGTGTGTGTGTGTGTGTGTGTGTGTAAGTGCGAGCTTGTGTGTGTGTGTGTGTGCGTGCGTGCGTGCGTGCGTGCGTGCGTGCGTGCGTGTGCGTGTGTGCGTGCGTGCGTGCGTGCGTGTGTGCGCGCGAGCTTGTGTGTGTGTGTGTGTGCGTGCGTACGTGTGTGTGTGCATGCGTACGTGTGTGTGCGTGTGTCTGCGTGTTGTGTGTGTACGTGCGTGTGTGGTGTGTATGTGAGGGCGTATTGTGCGTGCGTGCGTGCGCGCGCGCGCGCGTGTGTATGTGTGTGCGAACGTGTGTGTGTGTGTGTAGGAAAGTGGTGCAGGTGTGGGAGTGTGGGTGTGTGTGTGTGCGTGTGTGCGTGCCTGTGTGTGTGTGTGTGTGTGTGTGTGTGTGTGTGTGTGTGTGTGTGTGTGTGTGTGTGTGTGTGTGCGTGCGTGCGTGCCTCTGTGTGTGTGTGTGTGTATTTGTGAGGTGTGTGTTTGTGCGTGCGTGTCTGTGCGTGCGTGCGTACGTGTATGTGTGTGTTGTGTGTGTGTGCGTGTGCGTGTGTGTGCGCGCGCGCGCGTGTGAATGCGGGGGCGGGCGGCCGCAAGCGTATGTGTCTCTCCGCAAGCGCAGGTGTCTCCTCAAGCACATGTACGGAGAAGCACACAAAGCGAAGTGAACATTTCAACCACAAGCTCCAGGTGTAGCAACATCAGGAACTCTCTTCACTGATAACCCTGACCACCACCTTTCATAATCATATACGTCATACCCATATCTCCGATAGTTCAACACACACATATTAATCTCTCGTGCAACTTACCCCTAACCCTATCAAATATATCATAGACATATTTCATTCCACATGATCCCAGGGGCGAGAGACGGGAGATATAACACGGACCTGCAAATCAAGGGGAAATGTCCCTCCCCAGCTCAGTATGATTATGAAATAGGCCGTTTCCCAGCAGGGGCTCCGGCATGAGCAAGGAAGGGCAGAGGGAAGGAGCCACTGAGTTTTAGTGTTGTATCATGTAGCTCAGTGGAAGGAACGGCAGTCACAGAGAGCACGATGGGCTTCGGTGAGTATGTGGAGCAGTCAGACAAATGCCGCTGAGCGTGTCATCGTAATTATGACCCACTGAATTCTCTTTCCACCCAAGCAAAGCCAGATGCTTATTTCTGCTGTCAGAACTCCACCCGAGTTCACCAAGCATGACAGATTGCTAGATTCGTCTCCTACACTGTCGATGCTATGTCGCCAGGGTTGAGGCAGTCGATGAAAGGGCCGATGTCCATTTGAAGGACAAAGCATTGTGGTGTTCTTTCTGTTTATGTATGGGCTTCAGTGCGGTGCCAGCATTTTGCTTCGAGATTTCTGTGAGAGGGGATTGATGGGTCTTGGTTAATCTCTTAAGCACAGGGTTTGTGAGCACATGGCATTTTAGTGACTATGCAAAACTACTCTGATAGCTGATAATATGTTTTTGTATTCTTGATGCTAAAAGAAGACAGCTTAGCTGCTGGAACGGGAACTCGGATAAAATTCAGATAGCGATTTGCAGAATTTGCGTGTAAAATACAATCTTATTGAACTACTCGATCATTTAGACAATTCAGCATTTACTGAGCACTATCGAATCTAAAACATCAGTTTCATTATAGAAGCTTCGGCACTGAAGCATACGTTTGGGCAAAAACAAAATTTTCACACACACACACACACACACACACACACACACACACACACACACACACACACACACACACTTAGCGTGTTTGAAGAAGTGCCAAACGCAATCAATCTTTTAGTAGAGAACAACAAATAGGACAAGATGCCTGATGACATAATAATAATAATAATAATAATAATAATAATAATAATAATAATAATAATAATAATAATAATAATAATAATAATAATAATAATAATAATAATATAAATAAATAATAATAATAATAATAATAGTTTATTTATCGAACATACCTTCCCTTGACAGGCAAGCTCATGGCGTTTACAATCCAAAGAATCAACACTCACACAACCACTCAACACCACATTCCTACAAAAGCTCACACACTACACACATAAACAAAAAACAAAAACTAAGATCCAATAGAACAAATAGAACAAACTATACAATATACACAGCACTTGCAGGCCAGGTCAAGTAAGGCGAAGCAGCTCAGCGGGAAAGGCGGATCGGAAGTGTCTTTAGAGCACGTTTGAACTGGGGCAGAGTGTCAGAATGACGGACTGAGAGAGGGAGACTATTCCAGGTTACAGGTCCAATATAGGAGAAGGCACGCTGTCCTTGAGTTTTCGGCGGGGGACCTTAAGGGGGGCAGGGTCACCTAGAGGGAACATACCAAATTGTGTCGTCGGTCATTTGCTCAGATTTCATCCAAATTCAACCAAATTTGGTCAGAATGTAGGAAATTGAATGTAGATTCAGGAAATGTAAGTTAAAACAGCTGAGTTGTATTGAGACTCAGTCTAAGCTATGATATCTGAGAAATCTTGATTTTTAAACGGTACCTACCATTAGGACACAAAATTTTCACACACGATCATTAACACTCTTGGCACTCTACACATCTTTGTATCTATGTCATATGTGTGGCCTAATCCTCTAGCTTTGGAATGCAAGCAATACAACTATTTTTTTTCCTTTTTATCAGAACGGTCCCAATTTTTTTTGAAAATGTGTCCCATTTGTGTCCACCACAACAATTATCATGCACTCATAGTTGCAAAAATAGAGGTTCACGCCATAGCCCTTGCAATATAGAGCATGCACACAAAATTTGAAGAAGATATCTTTATAAACATGAAAGTTACAGTGTCCTAGGTGTCGAAATATAGTCGATTTTCGGAGAAATTCGCACCCAAAACCAAAGGTAAACAAATGTCTGCCGAGCAACCTAGTTATCCTCTAGAAAAACCTAGATTGTGGAAAAATGACTGAACTTATGCAAAAAACATCAACTGTGTGAAAATTACTATCATTTTTATATACAAAAACACACATGTATGGGTGTGCGAAAATCAATATTATGACAAAGTTCTAGGAGAAAATCGCACCCAAAACCAAAGGTAAACAAATGGCTGCCGAGCAAATTAGTTATCCCGTGATAAAAACCTATATTGTGAAAAAATGACTGAACTTATGCAAAAAAACATCAACTGTGTGAAAATACTATCATTTTTCTATACAAAAACACCACACATGTATGGGTGTGTGAAAATCTGTATTTTGACAATGTTCTAGGTGAC